>APFE031017686.1:136224-175950 GCA_000404065.3 Pinus taeda
TTTAATTCCTGCTGTTCCATTTCATAATTGTTGTTCCATTTACTTTTGCTTATTTGCTTTTGTTACTTTCGAGTGATAGCAGGCCTAAGACTGTTGTGAGCCAGCAAGATGCTGCCTGACTCCCAGATCCGTAAGCCTCTGCTTTGGTTTTATTCTTTATCAGTTTCTAAAGGGAAGGGTTATTGGTTCCGTACCCTTGACTGATCAGATTGATTTGTGTGATTTTATCCTTGAGTTGATTCAGTTATAGTTTAGTATTTGTTTCCTTTCAATTCATTAGAGCACTATACTACCGAGCATTACTTGGGAAAAACAGCCTCGGATTGAGTTACTCTTTGAAAGAACTAAACGATCCTGGATTGACTTAATAATGTGGAATAATTGGTGGTGTGAGAGACCCTAGTTATAGACCTACAGTTACCTCAGTAGAAGATTGGGTCTCAGGCCGAAGCATTGGAGATCATGATGAAGCTAAAAGCTTCATCAATCAAAGACACAAATATAGGAGTTCAACAGATCTAATCATCATTAGCAAGCCTACATATGGAGTTGCAGGATCTGAAGAAGGGAAAGGAGGTTAAATAAGACACACATTATGAAGTTTCGTGCACAAAGTGCAAGGCTAAAGTTCAACATAAAGATTACTGCCCTGTATTCCAGGATTATAGAACAACGGAGGGTCCCAACCCACTGAAGACAGAATGTCTTGTTGGATCAAGCACCGGTGCAAGTGCTTGGTGTAGCATCTGCCAAGTGTTAGGACAACGTTCAATAGATAATTGTTATCTATTATAGAAGTTTGTACAATCTCCAAAGAAACTCTTTGGTAACTTTTGTAAATTGGTTGGTCATGATGAAAGGAATTGTTGAAGCTATGAATTAATGATGGACAAGGCTCCAATGTATAGAATGCAGACTGAAAAATGCACGTAGAATGATCAAGGCTCACCTGCGGCTCATGGAGGATTCCAAGGATGGGGAAGAGGACTAGGAGGAGGAGTTGGAAGAGGTCGGGGCTAGATCATTTTCTACAACTATGGAGAACCAAGACACTTTGCACATGACTGTCACAATCCAACTCACCGTTCTTGTCAATACTAAGGGCAATTTGATCATGTTATATAAGATTTCCCGGTATTAATAGAAAAGATGCAGGAGAAGAGGAACCAACAACTAATGCAGAATATTTAGAGGATGAGATTTGAGTCGTGCGAAGATGATCCCACTATCAACATAATCATGCGAACTAGTATAGCCACTAGTGAAGACAAGGTCAAAAGAAAAGAGCCAATATCGGATCTACGGTTTTGAAAAGCCACTGAGAATAATGTTTGGTTTGATTTACATAGAGAAAGAAAGATGTTCATGGAGGCAAGAATTTTTTTTATGGATCCAGGTGCTTCTACATCTAAGAATCAGATGTCTCTAAAGGAGAAACTAAAGAAGTTACTGCGATGCAGGATTCAGATCCCATGGTGTTAAAATCATTTCTACAGACCTCCATGAATTTATTGCGATATCAAAAGGAAGTTGAAGGATTGCAAGAGCTGATAATTGCACCAGAAACGATAAGCCATTACCATAACAACACACAATCAATAAGGTGAACCGAAGGAAGAAGAGAACTAGTAGGGAGATGCGGTTGATAGTGCAGATTGTTGATTTTGAATGGACTAGGTAATCCTAGACTTGGGCTCTGATGTTAACATACTACCAAATCACACTTGGGAATGTATGGGGAAGCCTAAGTTACAGTGGTCGCCAATTCGACTATGCATGGCGAACCAACAAAAGATAATTTCAACGGGTCGCTTGCATGGAGTAATCGTAGATATTGAAGGTGCAAGTGTAGTGGTAGATTTTGAAGTTATTGCGATATTAGATGATAGTAATCCATATCGAGCATTGCTTGGGATTGATTGGGCCTTCGAAATGAACACAATCATTTATTTAAAGAAGCAAAGCATGGTATTTGAAAAGAATGATCTTTGAGTGATTGTTCCGTTGGATCCAACAGAAGGTGTGCGATATACAAAACCAGTCCATGATTATTATGAAGACGAAGACATTGAGAACATACATAAGCTAACTACATGAAATGAAGATTGGATCAATCCCACTGCATATGGAAGGATAAACTAGGAGAAGGATAGTTCTTGCCAACAGATTCAGATGAAGAGTTAGAAAACTAGTAGAATTGTTTGCATGAGCTCTCTACGTTGTGATGCAATCAGCTTACAAAGTTGCTACATTTTATATCTATTGAGGTATGTAAGTTTCCTTATTGTGATGGCTTGGATGATTTCAATATGTTTCTTGACCATTTTGAAAGTAACATACGAGAGGGGAATCTATTCCAGGCCTTAGATTTAGCGTTGAGAGCTATGCCTGCAAGATGGTGGGGTACGCACAAGGATAATATTAATGACTAGAAGGACTATCATAGAATGATGTGATTAAGATTTGGCTATGCAAACACTTGACTCACTAAAAAGTACATGGGAAAGGGTGATCTGTGCAAACATCTAGCTTGATGGACTAAGGTGTGGGGTGAGGTACCTCAACTAGAGTGGGTGCCTATCTTTATTCATACCTTGGATGTTATCCCAATGAAATGGTATTTAGAGATGGATCTATGACACGAGACTACTAATTGTGATAAAATGAAGGAGATTTTCTTGCTGACATTCAGTTTTGAAGACGGGTTCGAATGCATTAATGAAGCACTTCAGGAGATTAAAGAAACAATCTTCCAAACACCCGTAGATCCTATCACTTGGATATAGCCTGATTAGATTATGTAACTACAACATTCTTTGGAATGTTACAATGTTACTATGGAAGAAGGCGATGAGGATCTACGGAATAATATCCCTGAGTCAGAGGGACTATGCGAAGTTGTTGGACCTGATGTGGAGATCCCTGATATATCACAACCGGTCAGCACAAAACAGGTAAATATTGGCTCAGAAGTGTTATCACTCAGAATTTTCTCTAGAAGTTATTAGAAGAAAGAAAATGACCGAGGTAACCACAAACCAACTTTTGGGCATAGGCTCTAGCCAACCTAAGCTCAAAGAGGGCTCTCTCTATATGATTTAGCTTTGTTTGTTGGGATTTTAGGCTAGTTCTGAATGTTCAAGGGGACTTTTGATTTGTATTGAAGATTGGGTGGTGGGATCCTTGAAACAGATGGAAAGAATTATGTCTCTAGTTTGTTGGGCTATGGAGAGAATAGAAGGGCAGTAAAACTGGATCAACTCACTAAAGTAAAGGATTAAAGGGCAAGATAGCAGAGTAGAGTGCAGGTCTTTCAGCCAGAGGGGTGAAAAGGTTTTAACCAGGGTGAGAGAGAAATTAAGAATTCTCAGATCGGGATTGAAACGAGGAACAAAGGGTAATCGAAAACAAAGGGCAATGAAAAATCTTTTGCTATAGATTATAAAGAGACAACCTAAACTAAGGAGCGATTAAGAATTCCTTAACTTAAATATGAGTAGAAAGCTTGTATTTGCCTAACTGTTAAAATAGTGTAATTAAACAAATTATGAGATAATACTCCAGTTATAGCATTCAGATTCAGAAATACATTGCGGAAAAAATTTAAGAAAGATAACAAAAACGTGAGAAAATACTTATCTGCACTTTGCTCAATACATGAATCCTTTGAAATATCTGGTATTTATTCATCAATCCAACTTGCTGGCTCAGTCAATGCTCCAAGGGCTTTACAATCTTTTGATCAAGAAGTCTATAGAAATGTCTAAGAATCCACACTACATACTTCGAATTGTGAAGTATTTATACTAAGGTTTTATTACAAAATATCTCAAACTAACTTGAGATTTAATATAGGAAATGAAAATATCTTCTTACGGGAAGATAGAGACAACTATTGAACTGCTTTCATGCTGTCCCATTTATTGTGGTATTTCTGGTCTTTACGGTTTGGTTTTATCCCTTTATGCTCTTTGATGTTTGAACTATTACACTGGAAGCTTCAGTTACTTTAGGTTTTCCTCTGATACTCTTTGACACTGATACTCTTTCACATTGATGACCTGTCTTTATCATTTGCTGTGTTTTCCCTTTTACTGTACATTTTAACTGTTTATTATGTGTTTCAATAGTAAATTCTTTATTTTTTATGTGTGTCAGGATCGGGTAATGTATTTTGGTCAAGTTTCTATGGGTTTTATTTGTTTTTCTTCTAACTGCATACTCTCTCTGGTTCCTTTGTTTTGATAGTCAAGGCTTCTATGTGCTTGTTTTCTTCTTGGCTTTGTATGTAATTGTCTTCTTCTCTATTCCTTGGGTAATGGTCTTCTTCTTCTGGATATAGGCTTTTTAATAGGTTTCTTGTTGAGTCTTGGAATAAACAAGTTTTGTGACTATTATTAGAACCGTTTATCCGAGCTCTGGTCCTCGGCCAATTTCCTGCAAAATTCAATGATCATTAAGAAAACATAGGTCAATAGGAAAGGCAATTGATGGTTTTATTGCATAGGGATGTCTGAGGAAGGAGTCATGGCAGTGTTTTGAATGTAATCAGAGGTCGAATTAAGTTGCAAAGATTCGGGTGGGCGCCGAAGGGTTTAATGGGTTTTTAATGTGAAACGGGCAAAAGGCATGAAAACAAGGGTTTTTATGGTTTTAAGGTTTAACGGGCAAATTTTTAAACTTGGTGCGGACATTCATATTTATGGATAATAGGTGGTTTATCGGGTTGGCTAGGAGGTGGTATTGGAGGTCGTCGCACCGCTTATGAGGCAAAGGCGGTATTTAGGAGGGGTCACCCAATATACTCCAACACCTGACACGTAGCCTTCGGAGGGTCGGGGAAAGCCACTTTATTGGGCGGGTAACGTTCGGCCATCGGGTGCAGCCAATATGGTTATGGAGCATTGGATGAGGGGGATGTTGATCAGATGGTAGTCGGGCGAGGGAAGCACATGGGTGATAAAAGCATGGGCTTGGGGGGTGCCAAAATTTTAATCCTTGGTGGTTTGTGATTATTTTAAGGCTTTAATCACAGGTTAAAATGATCGGGCCATGCTTAATGGAGGTTTAACTTAGCTTTGGGTAAAGTTTTGGTGTCAGGTGAGCCCGATATGGTTACGCATTGTCGGATTTGAGGGTGGATGATTGGACGATGGTCGACTGGTGAAATAGCAAGGATGAAATGAACTGAGGTTTAGGGGGGGGCGATGCTTTAATCACAAGTGATTTGTAGCTATTTAAAGTTAATGAGGGGATTTGCTTGTTTTTTTGGGATAAGGGGTAAATGTATATTTTCTATTAAAACTAAGGGTTGGGGGTATTTACATAGGGATTTAGTTAGTATACAGGAAAAGGTTTTATCAAGAATTATATAATGAAGTTAATAATTAATATGAAATGTGATGGGAAAAGTGGGTATATCCTTAAGTAAAAAGGTAAAGTGCAATATTTGTGCGTACGCTTTATACTTAGTATAAAGTGTTTTTTGTGGGTTTTTTGGGAGAAATAGGAATTACATGTGGATTTTCACTTTTCCTAGGAAAATGGTGTTTAACCCTCGGAAAAGAGGTTTTCTTAGGGTGATGAGGGGGAATTAATTTTGTGAAGGGGATTCTAGCACTTGATGTTCATAAGTCATGAATTCAAGGGTCCTGTCCCACCAAAGTCGAAGAAATGTTCTGAGCCTCTTTGACTTGTAGGATTAAAAGTACTAGAATAAACTTGTAGATGGGAAATTAGTAAGTATAGGAGAAAAATGAGTGAGGGTGAGTTAATCAGATTAACTTGTAAACCTTTGCTTTTTCCTTCATAACTAATCATACATGTTAGCACATATGTCTAAGCATGGTGAATGTGTTTTGATCCAATCAACTTTGTAGTTCAACAACCTTTCTTCTACTTACCCATTTCTTACCCTAACATGTTTTCTTCATTTCTTTAGGTGCATTTAGGCTAGCAAACCCTTATCATCTACCTTTTCTTTCATAACACAAACTATCTATTTCTAACCTTATATCATCCAAGGACTCAGATTAAGCTTATGAGCTCCTTTTATTTTCTCTACCTATCTATGATCTACCAATATTAAACTTTTTGGTCAGATTTTATTCTCTAACTATAAACATAAAATTCAAAGCATGAAGTAATCATGATTAAATAGTTTGATTATCATTGATTGTGGCATGAATAACAAGCTGCACACAATCATTATTATGCATAAAAGTAAATAGTAGTGGCATTTAGACTTGCACACTTTCATGGTCTCTTTTTGTTTTTGGGGTTCATATATTTTCATTTTTTTGACCTTCTTTTATTCCTTTTGTCCTTTGATTTTCTTTTAGGACATATCCTCTTTACATTTTTTTTTTATTTTTTAATATGGAAAACATTTGCAGAAAGCAAAGGTATGTACAATATTATAAGGCTTAACCTTAGTCATTCAAAATTATGGCTCCTATTGGTATAGGAACCTAATAGTTTCTCCACTTGGGGATGGCATTTCCTTGTGAAATGTCAAGAACTATAAAGATCAGTAGCCCTTGAATCGTTGTTGATGTTACCTTGCAAAGTGTCCTTTTGTGAATTTTCATTATTGATACTTATGATAGTAAATATTTTAAATCTTAGGGCCTTCTCTTTGGGCTTCAACTTCAAAGATCACTATCCAATCCAAACTAGACTTTTGAAAATAGAATATTTACAAATGGGAAATGGAAATTAATAACTTAGTTCAAAGTAATGTTTAGCATTTGATCATTCACTGGCCCACCCTTTGCATCTGTACCATCAATTTCTCCCAAGAAGAAAGCGTTATTTCCTTTGTAAGCATAAATGACATAGGGACCCTCCCAAAGGAAATCAAATTTCCCATGTTTGCCTTTGTCTTCCCTCCTTGAATCCCACTTGAGCACTTTGTCACCAACGTAGAAATCTTCAGCCTTTGTTCTCTTATAAAAAATCTTTTTAATCTTTTCCTGCACATCTTGAGACTTGACATAGACCTCTTCTCTAGTTTGTTGTACATGAATAGTTTGGTTGACTCTTCTTTAGATACTATTTGGTTCACCTTGCAATTCTTGAAATATTTTCATTACTAGTACTCCCAAAGAGGATGGAAAGACAACTTCCATTCCATAAGCTAGTTGATAGGAAGAAGTACCAATTGATTTCTCTGTAGTCAATATGTCTACCCATAAGGCATTAACTAGATTTTTATTTCAAGTTTTCTTACTGTCCTCTAGTAACTTCTTGATGATGTTTACTAGGATTTTGTTTGAGGATTCTTCCAGTCCATTACCTTGAGGGTAATATGATGTGGAATGGCCAAGGGTGATATGGTATTTACTGCAGAATTCTAACATTCTTTTGGATTTAAAGGTTGTTACATTATCAGTAATGAGCATAGTTGGACATCCAAATCTCGATATAATATTGGTTTCAAGGAAGGTTATGATAACTGTGTCTATCGCTTGCCTTGAAGGTATGGCCTCTATCCATTTTGTGAAGTAGTCTGTGGCTGTTAGGATCCATTTGTGTTGGGCATAGCAGGGTGGGTGAATTTCACCAATGAAGTCTAGACCCCATTGTTGAAAAGGTATTTCAGCATAGATTGGCTTGAGGGGTAAAGGTTAGAGCTTGTTATTCCCCTCAAAGATTTGGCATTTGTGATAGGAGGTCACATATTTTTTGACATCAGCAAACAAGGTAGGCCAGTAGAAACCAGCTCTAAGGATTTTATCTACAGTGGTCTTCCAGTAAAGGTGTCCTCCACAATCACCTACATGAAACTCTTGCAAAACTTTGCCAGATTCTTCTTTTAGTAATAAATTTAGAAGAATACCTTAATGATCTCTCCAAAACAAAACATTGTCTAATATACAAAATCTTAAGGATTTCATCTTCAAAAACCTGCTTTTAGTCCTAGATAATTTAGGAGGATCTTGTAAATTCAGTAAAACATAAATAATATCAGCATACCAAGGTGATTCAAGAAAGGCCTGGTTGATTAGTGGAGTCGCCATATCCTCTTCATTATTTATTACTGCAATAAAGTTTATATCCAAGGCCCGACAGCTTGATTCAGCCATGGGCTTGGCTAAACCTTGGCCCTTGCTTAACTTAGTAGGTTTGATTTCTATATCATACTCTAAAATGGTAGCAATCCACTCTCCCCTCTTTCCATCAGGACCATCTTGAGTTAGGATGTATTTAACTACTGAATTAGGAACGTAGGCTACTATATGAGAAAATAAGATGTATACCCTAAAATCCTTAATGGCTTTGACTAAAGCCAAGGCATGTTTTTCCATTATGTTATATTTCAAGGGGGCATCTCTTAGGGCTTTGCTCATAGCCTTGGTCATTTTTCTGCAATAGAATAACAACTATTGTGTGCTCAGAAGAAAAGGAAAAAAAGATGAAATCTCTGTCAAATTTAGGACTGATTAATACAGGTGTTTTAGTTAAGGCTAGTTTGATGTCTTCAAAGGATTTTTTAGCCTCAACAGTCCATTTTATGGTGGAGTCCTTTTTCAACATGTTGTTTAGTGATTTAATTAACTCTGCTAGATTAGATATAAATCTTCTAAGAAAATTAATTTTTCCTAAGAAAGCTTGTAACTCTTTAATGTTCCTGGGGTGTCTTATTTGCAAGATGGCTTCTATTATTGAAGGGTCTATTCTTATACCATCTTTTGAAATTATGTGACCTAACAACTTTCCTTCTTTTAACCCAAACAACGACTTTTTTGGGTTTAAGGAGATTCCAAACTTCCTGCATTTAATAAAAACTTGCCTTAGATGATCCAAATGTTGATTGTCAGATTTTGAAAACACAGTAATATCATCTAGATATATCACAAGGAAATCATGAATTTCTTTTGCAAAGGCTATATCCATAGCCCTCTGGAAAGTGGCTCTTGCATTTATTAGCCCAAAAAGCATTTTCACATACATAAATGTGCCCTAAGGAGTAGTAAAGGCAGTTTTGGGTTGGTCATCTAGATGAACTAAGATTTGATTTTAACCAGAAAACCCATCCAATATGAGATTCTAGTTGATCCAACTACTCTCTGTAAAATGTGGTCCATTTTGGGGAGAGGGTAATTGTCTTTTAATGACACTTTGTTGAGGTTTCTGACACAAAGTCTGATCTCACTAGTTTTCTTTCTAGTTGGCACCAAGTTTGAGACCCAATCAGAAAATCTGATTGGTGAAATTATTTTGGCATCATACATCCTTTGAATTTCTTTTTCAATTGCAGATAATAAGACAGGATTAATCCTTCTAAGTTTTTTTTTGAAAGGCTTTTGATTTTCTTTAATAGGAATTGTGTGTTGGATGATGTTGGTGTCATAGGATTTAAGGTCCTCATAACTCCAAGTAAAGACATCCTGAAATACTTTCAACAACTCAATGTATTTCACTTTTTTAGTTGGAGTTAATGATTTCAAAAGTTTGGTCAGTTTAGGATTTTCATCAATTCCTATATTAAATTCCTCTATATCAAACCTTAATGGTTCCATTTTTCCTAGGAACATCATTTGAATCAAATAAATCTTCCAGAGGGGTTAATCCCTTTGGTAAGAACTTATCCTTGAGATTAATTACTTTGATTTCTTCACTGATTACTTCATCAATCTCAATTTTCTCTAAGTTATCTACATGTAATTTGGTAAATTTAGTTGGGTTGAGTCTATCTATTTCATCATCTTCTATCTCATTTATTTCTATCATATCCTCAGTGTCAGGATCTATTGATGTATCAATATCTATATTGTTATTTACAAACTCTTCTTCTAAAAGTACAAATTTATTTATATGTTTATCATTAGAAAATATTTTCCAATTCTTCAAATTATCTAGAATTGCAGGTCTATGCCTAACTTCAGCAGTGTACTGATGGTTACATTGGAAGGGTAATTTGCAGGTGCTAGCAAACATTACTAAACTATGGGCTTGCATGTTATGTTTTCTAGGGATTACTGCAAGCTTTGTTTCTAGGAAAGTGTTAATTATTTCTACAATAGTATCCCAATAACAACTTAATCTAGGGTCCTCAATGATATAGACAACATCAATCTGTTTTACAATTAGTTCAGAGTCTCCAATGACATAAACTCTTTTAGCTCCTAGATTCCTAACTAACTTTGGACCTAAAATTAATGCTTCATACTCTTTTCCAGGGAAAGAAAATTCATAATTTCAAAGATAGAAATTACATGTTGTAGATGCCTGAAGGCATATGCTGTAAACGTGGCTATGAAGTCCACAGTAAAAAAAGCATAAAAATGAAGATACAAGGAAACCTAGAGGGTGTACTGTTCAGATGCATATATCACTATGTATAAACCCAAAATAACCCACGCAGGGGTTGACAAACCAAAAAGTCTATGCTGTTTATGTACAGATCAAAACTAATAAGGTTCAAAATAAAAAAACTGTGTAAATTAGAGGTTGTTGCCCCTCAGTAGTCCTTCATCTATATATGGTCTATGGAAAAAATGATAGATCCCTACAGGTGTATGTTCTGTAATCATCCACTCTCCTAGAGGACGATGCATCACTTCTTTTGATAGCCTGTTAGCAGTTTCATTTATTTCCCTGTAGATGTAAGAAACATAAATCTGATCAAAGAAAGTTTTGAAATAAACAATTTCTTCCAAAATAGATCTCAGAGAGTATGCATTACAAACAACTGAATTGTTAAACCAATCAGTCATTATCTTTGAATCTCCAAAGATTTGTATGTTTCGGCATTGTTTCAGGATAGGAAAGTATAAAAGATGGAAGAGGGTTATCAATTCAACATGGTTATTGGTGCCAAGCCCCAGTCCCAAACAAATCTGGTAGAAGTGTGTTTCAGTGAGGTAGAGGCAAATACCACCCCCACAGCCGTGTTGTTGGGTAGCGCCGCCATAATAGGCCCATGGGATAGCTTTGTTGATATGTTCCTATTGTATAATCCTATGCCTCTTTTGTCTGTCATCATTTTGGATCTCTTCGAATGCGGCACATATCTGAAGGGGGAGAAGATTCCAGTTTACCAAATAATCATCAATTTTTTATTTATTTCTGTTGAGCCAAATATACCATGAGACGAGGAGAGGCAGGTTCCTTGATTTTGGAGCAGCTGATGTACACCACCAGTTCTCCCAGGTCGATGTTATATCCACCCCCTGCTAGTTTCTAGTCATATTTAGAGATAGAAGGACTTGAGTCCATATGCTTCTGGTGGTAGGGCAGGTGAGAAAAAGATGTTGGGTTGATTCTTCTTCTTGGAGACAGAGTACACATCGGGTAGGCCCCATGAAAGCCCTCCTTTTCAGATAGGAGCCCATGGGGATCTTGTCTTCTAAGATATTCCACATCAATGGTCTGGTACGTGGAGGAGCTTGTAACTTCCATAGGTTATTCCACCAGCTTCTTATGATCTTCGGTTTCTTATCTGCTATGATTATGTTATACCCCTATTTCGGAGTGTATTGTCCAGTTTTAGAGTGAGCCCATATTAGTTCATCTTCAACATTTCGTAATCAAACATGTGTTTCTGTAAGAGTCCGAAGGTAGATTTGCCATATTCTACTCCAATCATTTGGAATGTGCCAGTGTGGGTCAGTCAGCCAGGCTTGAGTATGGAAAGTGGTATTTTGCTAATCCCCTATCTGTCCCAGATACTTGATACCTCTATTGTTTAGATGTTGGATCAGTCCATCAGGTAGAATATGGGAGTTACCACTACCAATCCAAGGATCGATGCCAATTTGGACAGAAGCTCCATTGTCAATATTCCATAATAAGCCCTCCTTGATGATAGAAATAGAATTTAGGATGGCCCTCCATATCACCGAAATGCCCTTTCTGTGCCAAGATGGACTTCTGATCCAATCTATGATAGTCTACGGCCAGATGTATATATGGAGAATAACCTTAGCCCAAAGGCTATTTTGTTTAAGAAGGAGCTAACTCTGTTTGGTTGCCAAGGCTTAAGCAAATGCCGGAAGAAGTTTAAGTCCCCAACCTCCCCATTGCTTCGGCGTAGCAATTATAGTCCATTTTACCTAGGCAAAAGGTCTGCCCTCCATACTTCCATTCCAGAGGAATCTACAACAGATTTGTTGTATTCTATGAATTATTCCGCTGGGAATCCAGGCGAGTGACATCCAGTACACTGGGGTGGCTTCAAGGACTGTTTTGATAAGGACAAGTCTGCCTGCCCTAGGCAGGAACTTATGACACCAACAACTTATTCTCTTTTCCACTTTTGTGATGAGCCAGGTCCAGTTTCCAATCTTATAACCATCTGCTTTTAGCTTGAAGCCCAAATATTTTAATCTACCCATCAAATCAGTTACTTCAAAGGGAAAATATTGAGTGGCCAACTGTGTTTCCTGTAGGGTGCACTTAGATAGAGAGATGGTGGATTTTTCTTTGTTGATCTCCATTCCCGTGGCTCTGCAGAACAAGTTTAGTATCTCATTCAATGAGGTTGAGTCCCGGACACTGGCAGAAAGGTAGCTGCCACTGCTGATTTGGAGTGAGTCCTAGGAGGAGATGATGGAGCTTTTTGTCGGTTCCCAGTCTTCTTTATAGCCTCCACCGCAACTTCAGCCGGTGCCCCTCCTTGTTCCTGCTCTCCCTTTTTCTTCTCTACTAAGGTCTGTTGCTTTTTCCCCTTTGATTTTTCTGTGGTCATCGAAGAATTCAGAGGGAAATCCTTATATAGGTGACCCACTTTGTGGCACCTCCTACAACGAAATGGGACTCCTTCATAGTCCAGAAGTTGTTTGTGAGAGAAATGCCTCCTGTGGAGAGTAATTTTCTCCTCCAGCCTGGCCCTGGTGTCAAGGTGAACCAATATCCTCGCCATTGTCATGATTCCAGTTTTTTCGAAGGACTTATCATGTTCCAGGTAAGTCCCCAGGGCATCTCCAATACGTTTGAAAACTTAAGGTTTCCAAAATTGCATAGGTAGACCGGGTATTCTGACCTAGATGGGTCCAGCTCCGAGTTGTTCACGTTCAAGATCGAAAAGAGGATCCCATCGTTTCTGTAGAACAGGTGCAAGCTCAATGTGCCAGTACCTAGACAAGATCCAATCAGTGTACTCCTCCCTATGAAAGCGGAGGGTGAACCATCGTTTGGCCAGCACTTGAATTACAGGGAGTTCTTTCTGTAAGGAACCCCATATTTCCACTGTCCAAAGATGCATTCTCTCCACCATGTAGTTTCTGCCTCGAACATAGCCAACTAGAACTTTCCTCGTCGTATCCATTGCATCTACCATTTGGACATCTTCTCCAAAGGTCAAGTTGATATCAATGTCCATAGCTCTGAGCCCGGAAGGTCTGCTACATTGACCACAGGGTGCTGGCGCTTTCCAGAGATAGGCGTGTGTTCCTTCGTCTGTTTTGCAGCTGTCGTCTGACCCAGATTATTCTACCAGGGGCCCTCGATCGATGTGGATTTGTGCGCCCAAATCTCCTGCTCCGGCATGGGGTCCTCCTCGTAGTCCATGAGGTCCTCTTCCACCATGTTATCCGGTTGCAAATTCTGACCTCTACGTGACCAGGGGGAAAAAGACGGTAATGAATGGGGTTGACAGTCAAGGCAACAAAGGTAGTGCCATAAACCACAGGGACAAATGTGCGAATAAACAAAGAAACCATCGACTGGCTCGACTGTAGAGGGCAGGAGCCAATATAAAATGAAAACATAAAACAAAACATGGTCAGACCTGTGAAGGAAACCGTGCTACCCTGTCCATTGAATGCTCACTGTTGTTGTGCCACAGTCCTATCATTTGAAACCCTAGGGTTCCACCATGGTTAGGGTTCAGAGCTCTCCACAGACCTTCTCTCCTAGAACATTGTATGTTATCCCATGCTTCATACTCAGCTATATTATTAGTACATTTAAAATTCAATCTATATGCATGGCCTTCTAAGTAATTGTTTTCCAAGTTATATATCCACACTTTTGCTCCTGCTCCTAACCTATTGACTGATCCATCAAATTCTAAATACCATAATATCTCATGATCATAATTCTCACTATCTGGTGCAACAAACTTTTCATCATTTAGAACAATTTGACTTTTTTGTTCATTGAATAGTTCTATAGTCTGGTTAGTTTCATTTTGTGTAGAAACTACAATTTCTTTTGGTTCTGCATTAGTATTGTCTAAAAGTTTTTCTTGTGTTTGATCAGTATTATACAAGATAAAAGAATCGATATTTGAGTGTATGGAGTAGATGGGAAATTTTTGAGGCAGATCCTGGCTACTTACCATATATTTCATTAAGGTTTCTCGGTATAGTTTCTTAGGTTGTCCAAAAATAGATATTGTTGCATATGACATATCTAGTTGTAGAGATCCTTGAAGTTTGGCTCCCCATGATCTGGATAACAACATGCCATACTTTGGTGGGATGTCAGCAACTACAATATCCATAAGGATGCTTTTGGCAGGATATTGGACTAAAGTGACACATAGGTCTTTAATCAATCCTATACACTTTACCTGAGTGGAATCAAATGAGAATAAGTCTTTGTAAGGCCTTGTAATGTCTAGGTTCAATTTCTCCATCACTGATTTGGGCATTAAATTGTGGGAGGCCCCAGAACCCAACATTTCATTGTGTAGAATTTTTCATGGATGCTAAGGCTAATGTAAAAAGGTGAAACTCCTCCTTCTAATGGTTTTCCATTAACATCTGGACCAAATATGAGTTATGTTTGGTCATCAAACAAGTTAACTAAATCCTCATTTTCTGCAATGTTTAAGGTCTAGTTTATCTGTGATTTATAAGGTTCATTCTTGATTAGTTCTATTAAAGGGACTGAAATATTTAGCTTTGCTATCTCTGTTCCCAAATTGAATGTCAAAGAGACTTTTTCTGTTTGAAGGTTTTGAGTTTTCGCAGCAGGGATTTGAGTAGGCTTGTCTTGTTTTTCTTTATTGGGAACCTCCTTATGTGGATTTTCAAATATGATGTTTTGAGCTTTGTCCACTAGTTCCTTAGGTGGAATTGAAGTGGATGGTTGATTAGCATAAGGTTGATTAGAGGTTATATCTACAATTGTGGGGCTAGAAGGAATTGGGTTCTGCCTAGGGAGAATTTGGAGGATCTTTGAAACATGGGCTTATTTTATTTTCTTGGGTTGATTTTGTGTTGTTTTCTTAGTTTGGTTACAGACATCAACATTCTTTTTGCTTCTTATATTATACTGTTTATGAACTTCGAAGATGGCATAATCATATCCTTGTTTGTAATCAAATGATTCCCTAGAATGTACCTGTAATTGTTGCAGCATATATAGTTCCTTCTCATCTTGGGTTAGAAAATCAGTGTCCTCATCATTTATTCCCATTAGGTTAATTTGTGTATCTTGCTCTGGATCTTCTGGATGGGATGTCTCTACATAATTTTCTTGAACAAGAGGCCTTATGTTATGATCTGGTCCATTTTTCCCAATGTTTTGGTTGTTCCTAAAATTTGGGTTTCTAATTAGAGGCGCTTGTTGGTTATCCCATTCGAGTTTCCTTTCCATTTTTCCTATTCTATCCATTAGTCTTTCCATACTTTTGGATAAGTTATCTATTTTAATGTTAGTTGGTGAAGTTTCATCCTTTGCAGTTCCTCTGCTTTCATTTCCAACTCTATCCCTTTTAGCTAACAAATTAGCTTCTACACTAACATCTACACTTTGCATTTCTTCATATCTATGTCAAAACCATCAGGGAACTTTATCAACGCTAATTTAAGTGGGGGTCTAAGGTTAACTGGGATTGCATTATATATGTTATTGAATCTAGTGTAGTAATATTGAATAGTTTCATTAGGTCCTCTTCTAATATTCTCATATTCTTAAAGGATTTGTAAGAGATTCTTTTTCATTTCCCACCTATTAATAAACAACCGTTGGAAATTTGCTAGGTCCGCTAGTGGTTGGCAGGAAAGGCTTTAAACCACTTCTTGACATCACCAATCAAATTTTGGGCAAAGAGTCTCATTTGGACATCTGCTTCATCTATTTCATGTAGTTCAAAAAAGTCAGACATATTGTTTACATGTTGTTGTGCAGTGTACTGACCAGTAGCATCAAACATGAAAATCTTAATCTGATAATCTATAGGCATAGCATGAAGTTGGGTAGGTAAAACAAGAGGAGCATATCTGTTTGGCATTGCTATAGGTTGGGAGGGGCTAAGATGTAGGGTTGAGATACTTGGAATTAATGCAGTCGTGGATGAAGAACCAAGACTAGTAGGTGATGGATGAGTAATGATAGGTTGGTGATGGAGGTGAAGGTACAAATTGTGGTGAAGAATGGACTTTAGAAGGTATTATTGTTGAAGTTGAAGGGAATAATGGTGAACTCAAAGTAGTGGACAATTGTTCAGAAAACTCAGGGGTAGTGGTAGTGTTAATGGATGATTGTGGAGATTTCAGAATGTACTCATCAATTGATTGGTTGGCCTGTTGGACTTTAAGGTCTGTAATAAAATCAGGATCTAGAATAGTTTCATCGATTTCACTTTCAAATTTTGTTCTAAATAATGAAAGATCAAATAGCACATCAAAGGGAAGTTCTTCTAAAAATAACCACTCATCAGGACATGAATTAGCTTTAACTAATGGTATTTGACTAACTGAACTTTCTTCTTTTTTAGATTTTCTTGAAATCAGGTTGGGATTATCAACTACTAGGGGATGGTTGGGATTTGGATTAGCCCTAGTAAAATGAGTCTTCCTTTCAAATTTTTTAATTGTTTTTGTGAGATTTTTTCAAAATAACTTCTAATTAATGACTTTAAGATGCTCAAAATATAGAATTAGAATTTTCTTAAAGCTTTATTAGGACTAAGGAGTTGTTGGTTCCCCAGTGGAGTCACCACTATGTTATCACTCAGAATTTTCTCTAGAATTTATTAGAAGAAAGAAAATGACCGAGGTAACCACAAACCAACTTTTGGGCATAGGCTCTAGCCAACCTAACCTCAAAGAGGGCTCTCTCTATATGGTTCAACTTTGTTTGTTGGGATTTTAGGTTAGTTTTGAATGGTCACGGGGCTTTGTGATTTGTATTGAAGATTAGGTGGTGGGATCCTTGAAATAGATGGATAGAATGATGTCTCTAGCCCATTGGGCTATGGAGTGAACATAAGAGTAGTAGAACTGGATCAAATCACTAAAGGGAATGTTCAAAGGGAAAGATAGTAGAGTAGAGTGTAGGTCTTTGGGTTAGAGGGATGAAAATGTTTTAACCAGGGTGAGAGAGCAATTAAGAATTCTTAGGTCGGGATTGAAACGAGGAACAAAGGGTAATAAAAAACAAAGGGAAATTAAGAATATTTTGTTATAGATTATAAAGAGACAACCTAAACTAGGGAGCAATTAAGAATTCCTTAACTTAGATATTAATAGAAAACTTGTATTTGCCTAACCGTTAAAACTGAGTGTAATTATACAAATTCTAAGATAATACTCCAGTTATAGCATTTAGATTTAGAAATACATTGTGGCAAAAATTTAAGAAATATAACAACAACATGAGAAAATACTTGTTTGCACTTCGCTCAACAAATGAATCCTTTGATATATCTAGTCTTTATTCATCAATCCAACTTGCTGGCTCAGTCAATGCTCCAAGGGATTTACATTCTTTTGATCAAGAAGTCTATAGAAATGTCTAAGAATCCACACTACATACTTCGAATTGTGAAGTATTTATACTAAGGTTTTATTACAAAATATCTCAAACTAACTTGAGATTTAATCTAGGAAATGAAAATATCTTCTTGCAGGAAGACAGAGACAGCTATTGAATTGCTTACATGATATCCCATTTATTGTGGTACTGCTGGCCTTTATGGTTTGGTTTTAGCCCTTTATGCTCTTTGTTGTTCGAACTATTACGCTGGAAGATTCAGTTACTTTAGGATTTCCTTTGATACTCTTTGACACTGATACTCTTTCACTTTGATGACCTGTCTTTATCATTTAGTATTTTTTTCCTTTTATTGTACATTTTAATTGTTTACTGTGTGTTTCAATAGTAAATTCTTTAGTTTTTACATGTATCAACATCAGGTAATGGATTTTGGTCAAGTTTCTGTGTGTTTTATTTATGCCTTCTGATTGCATACTTTGTCTGGTTCCTTTGTTTTGACAGTCAACGCTTCTGGGCTTGTTTTCTTCTCAGCTCTGTGTGTAATTGTCTTCTTCTCTGTTCCTTGGGTAATGGTCTTCTTCTTCTCAATATAGGCTTTTTAATAGGTTTCTTATCGAGTCTTGGAATAAACAAGTTTTGCGACTAGTTTCAGAACCGTTTATCTAAGCTCTGGTCCTCGGCCACTTTCTTGTAAAATTCAACGATCATTAAGAAAACACAGGTCATTAGGAAAGGCAATTGATGGTTTTATTGCATAGGGATGTCTGAGGAAGGAGTCGTGGCAGTATTTTGAACGTAATTGAAGGTCGAATTACGTTGCAAAGGTTCAGGGTGGCGCTGAAGGGTTTAATAGGTTTTTACTATGAAATGGGCAAAAGGCGTGAAAACGAGGGTTTTCATAGTTTTAAGGTTTAATGGAAACTTTTTAAACTTGCCGCAGAAATTCATATTTATGGATAATGGGTGGTTTATCAAGTTGGTGGGGAGGCGGTATTAGAGGTCATCGCACCACTTATGAGGTGAAGGTGGTATTTAGGAGGGGTCACCCAATATACTCCAACACCTGACACGTAGCCTTTAGGGTCCGGGGAAAAACCACTTTATCGGGTGGGTAACATCTGGCCATTGGGTGCGGCTGATCTGGCTATGGAGATTTGGATGAGCGAGATGTTGATCGGACAATAGTAAGGTGAGGGAAGCACACGAGTGATAAAAGCATGGGCTTGGGGGGGCGCAGAGCTTTAATCCTCGGTGGTTTGTGCTTATTTTAAGGCTTTAATCACAGGTTAAAACAACCGGGTGGGGCTTAATGGAGGTTTAACTTAGCTTAGGGTAAAGGTCGGGCATTGGGTGAGCCCAATATGGCTGCGCATCATCAGATTTGAGTGCAGATGATTGGACGTTGGTCAGGTGGTGAAATAGCACGGATGAAATGAACTAAGGTTTGGGGGGGCTCGATGCTTTAATCACAAGTGATTTGTGGTTATTTAAGGTTAGTGAGGGGATTTGCTTGTTTTTTTGGGATAAGGGGTAGGCGTATATTTTCTATTAAAACTAAGGGTTGGGGGCATTTACATAGGGATTTAGTTAATATACGAGAAAAGGTTTTATCAGGAATTATATAAAAAAGTTAATAATTAATATGATATGCAATGGGAGGAGTGGGTATATCCTTAAGTAAAAAGGTAAAGTCTAATATTTTTGCCTATGCTTTATGCTTAGGATAAAGTGTTTTTTGTGGGTTTTTTGGGAGAAATAGGAATTACATGGGGGTTTTCACTTTTCCTAGGCAAATGGTGTTTAACCCTCGGAAAAGGGTTTTTCTTAGGGTGATGAGGGGGAATGAATTTTGTGAAGGGGAGTCTAGAACTTGATGTCCAGAAGTCATCAAGCCAAGGGTCCAGTCTCACTAAAAGTCAGAGAAATGATCTGAGCCTCTTTGACTTGAATGATTAGAAGTACTAGAATATACTTGTTGATAAGAAATTAGTAAGTATAGGGGAAACAATTAGTGAGGGGGAGTTAATCACATTAACTTGTAAACTTTTTATTTTGCCTTCATAACTGATCATACATGTTAGCACATATGTTTAAGCATGGTGAATGTGTTTTGATCCAATCAACTTTGTAGTTCAGCAACCTTTCTTCTACTTACCCATTTCTTACTGTAAGATGTTTTTTTCATTTCTTTGGGTGCATTTAGGCTGGCAAACCCTTATCATCTATCTTTTATTTTATAACACAAACTATCTATTTCTAACCTTATATCATCCAAGGGCTCAGATTAAGCTTATGAGCTCCTTTTATTTTCTCTACCTATCTATGATTTGCCAAGATTAAACTGTTTGGTCAGATTTTATTCTCTAACTATAAACATAAAATTCAAAGCATAAAGTAATCAAGATTAAACAATTTGATTATCATGGATTGTGGCATGAATACATAGTTTCACACAATCATTATTATGCATAAAAGTAAATAGTAGTGGCATTTAGACTTGCACACTTTCATGGTCTCTTTTTGCTTTTGGGGTTCATATATTTTCATTTTTTTGAACTTCTCTTATTCTTTTTGTCCTTTGATTTTTCTTTTAGGACATATCCTCTTTACATATTTTTTTTATTTTTTAATATGGAAAACATTGTAGAAAGCAAAGGTATGTACAATATTACAAGGCTTAACCTTAGTCATTCAAAAATATGACCCCTATTGGTATAGGAACCTAACAAGAAGCATAACCAAAACTCGTGCACATTGGCAACTATTAGGATGAAGACACAATGGATAAGCTCGTTGAATTACTACACAAATATCAGGATGTATTTCCAACTAAGTTATTTGACTTGAAGGGGATAGTAAGAGATTTCAGTATGGTGAAAATCAATCTAAAACTAGATGTGAAGAAGGTTAAGAAGCATCCATATCAGTTGAATCCCAAGTACAAAGAAAAGGTGAGAGAAGAACTTGATAATATGCTCGTGGAAAGAATAATTGAGCCTGTAGAAGAATCAAAATGGGTTAGTCTGATGGTGGTCCAAGAGAATAAAACGAAGGGTGATATCAGGATCTACATTGCTTTGTGGAAGTTAAATGATGCATGTGTACATGATCAATTTCATACGCCTTTTACGGATGAAGTTAGAGAAAATGTTGGTGGGAAGGTAGCTTATTCATTCACAGATGGATTTTTGAGATATCACCATATTAAGATTGCATGAGAGGATAGAAGCAATATTACCTTCACTATAGAATGGGGGTCTTTCCAATATATAGTCATGCCTTTTGGGCTAAAAAATTATCCTACGATATTCTCAAGGGTGGTAGTCACGACGTCCAAGGAATTCATTCATAAATTTTTGGAAGTCTACTTCGATGATTAGATAGTGTTTGGGCTAGTCAATAAGCATGTCCCTAGTTTGTGCCTAATGTTGGATACATGTAGAAAGTATCAAACTTCCTTGAATTTGAAATGAATTTTTTGTGTACCTTATGGAATACTTTTGGGACATGTTGTGTGTAAATGAGGATTGATGGTAGACCTTGCTAAGATTGTTGTAATTATCAATTTGGATCCCCCTAGGAATGTGAAGTAGCTACGTGTGAATTTGGGTCATACTAGATACCATATGAAGTTTATTAAGGTGTATGCGCATATCATTGCGCCCATGGAGAAGTTGTTAACGAAGGATTGCTACGTTCTATTGGGATGACGACTGTCAAAAGATCTTGAATGTTCTTAAGGAAAATATGGTTATGACACCAATCCTAGTATTCCCGAATTGGAAGGAGGACTTTCATGTGCATGTGGATGTGTCTTGTATAGCATTGGGAATTATCTTAACTCAACCAGGGGAAGGAGATATTGATCATCTGATTGCCTTCGCTAGTTGAAAACTATCTAAGGCAGAGAAGAGCTATTCAACCACAGAATGCGAAGGATTGGCCATGGTTTATGCACTACAAAAATTCAGGCATTACTTGTTTGGTGCGCACTTTAAAATGTACACGAACCATTCTTCTTTGAAGTACCTGGTCAATAATCCTGTGTTGCAGGGGGGGATCTATAGATGGTTTCTTATTTTCTAGGATTATGATTTTGAAATGATAGTTAAGCTTGGGAGATTGAATGTTGGATCTGATCACCTCTCTCAAATCAAGAGTGGTGAAGAGACCACTAATATTGATGAAGAGTTACCTGACGTGCATCTCTTTTCTATCAGAATTGCAGATGAGCATTTTGCAGACATTATTCATTTCTTATGTATTAGCGTCGCTCCTGAAGGTTATACGACACAACAAAAGAAGGAATTAATTGTCAGGGCTGCATATTTTTTTCATGATTTCTGAGCACTTATATAAGATGGGATCATATGAAGTTCTACACTAATATGTGCTTGAATATGAAAGACACAATATTCTAGCTGAAGGCCATGGTGGTGTTGTTGGAGGACACTATGCGGGCAAGGCAATTATGCAGAATATTCTGCGAGCAAGATTATGGTGGCCTATGATACATAAAAATTCTGAGTATTGCAGTGTGTGCAATGTGTATCAAAGGACCAGGAGGCCATCGCGAAGGGATGAACTACCATTAAATCCACAAGTCACACTACAAGAATTTGCTAAATGGGTAATTGACTTAGTTGGAACTATTCATCCACCAAGGAAAAAGATGGGATCATGTTATATTATCACTGCACACAATA
Organism: Pinus taeda; assembly: GCA_000404065.3. Lineage (NCBI taxonomy): Eukaryota > Viridiplantae > Streptophyta > Pinopsida > Pinales > Pinaceae > Pinus > Pinus taeda. The sequence continues at coordinate 158,607 of APFE031017686.1, forward strand.
CCTAACTAGGTGGGTTGAGGCATAGCCTATGCAGGATTGCAGCTTGACAACTGCTGTGAGGTTTATATTCGAAATTATTTTTTTCAAGGTTTGGATGCCTAAGGATTCTAATGAGTGACATAGGTTCACCCTTCCTGAATGAGACAATTGAGGCTTTAACAAAAGAATTCCAGATGTACCGTTAGAAGAGTACAACATATGATCCCCAAGTGAATGGAACTGTCGAAGCTTTCAAGAAGATCTTGGAGAATGTGCTAACAAAGGTTTGCAATGTTAATAGGAATGATTGGGATGTGCGCATACCAATGGTTCTATGGGCATATAGGACAAATTGTAAGAAATTGACTGGGAAAACACCATTTCGACTAGTTTATGGACACGAAGCAGTGATTATGATGGAATATATAGCGCCCAGCCTCAAGATCACAATAGTAACCTATATGGTAGATCGCAACATAATGGAAGAATGGCTAGCACAACTACTTGCATTAGAGGAAGACCGCTTTTTGGTTGGCTTTCATCGACAAGTGCAAAAATCTAGAGAAAATGTGTGGCATGATCATCACATTAAGTAGCATACTTTTAAGAATGGAGGTTTGGTCCTTATGTATGAAAACAAGTTTACCAAATTTTCGGGGAAGTTTCAGATGCGTTCGCTAGGACCGTACGTGATTAAGGATATTTCGAATGGTGTTGTAGTTCAGCTTGTGAAGCTGAATGGGGAAGTGTTTCCTAGCAGGATTAATGGGATCATATTGAAGGTCTATAGGGATGATCCCACCCCTATGCAATGACTACATGAAAACAGGAAATTCTTAGTGCTTCTGGCAGTTGAAAGAGAGTGCAGGACTATAAACTACTCTACGGGGAAAAAATTTATTGAAGAAGGGGGGTTGCGCAATGTTTAGGAAGATGGTGTAGGTAGAATCTATGATGAGGTATCTGCACTATAAGGAGAGGTCCCATGTAGTCTGCCCAGAAAGTGACTATTGGAACAACTATAATTGATTTGACAGTGATTTTGTCATTAAAAGGAGTGGGGGAATTGCATTTAAGGAACATATATATGAAAATATGCTACCAAAAACACATTAATGAGGGATATCTGGAGGGAATCAAGTGGTTTCAATTTGAAAAAGGCTATAAATATGACACCCCACTCCACATTCAGACACTTTACTTTCAGAGAATTTATTTTGTGATTTTGTGCCTAAGTGTGTGCCAAGAGAATTGTTGTATGTATGAGTGGAATTAGATAGAATTGGAGAGGAATTCTTGTAGAGAGGGATTGGATATATTATGAACTCTGCACCGCCTTCCCATACTACAATGTCGAGATCCCATACAATGCACCCTGTTGCCCCAACAATAGCAGCTAAGAGGCAGAAAATCTGCAGTAGACCTTGGTTCGCAAATCATCACAGAAAGTTCCAACTAAGCAGATAAAAAAGGGACAAATGAATAGAAACAAATAGCTAATGGAACCACAAAACTTGGATGAGGAGGAGTTTTTTGGTGACCTTGAAGAAATCAGCGTCGAAGAAGTTAAACCCATTTCTAGATTGCCATTGTATTTGTTACTGTGGAAGCCAACATCCAAGGTCACAAAGGATACAGATGCTATTAAATATAAGGTTTTCACTCCACTGTTACCTAAAGATGTAGCTATTGAGGGAAAATTGTTGGCCCAGGTACCGTACCTAAAAATGGAAGATTGGGATTTAAATGATCAAAATAAATACCCACAGTTTGAGCCCAGCCAACACCTAAGATCCATATATTATGAAGAAGAAGGCATCACACAAGTTGAACCAACGAAATGGGCTTCTGGAATTCAGCATGCAGGATTGTTGAACATGTTGTATGTTCCGAATTTAAGGTGTAATAATATAAATACTATCTTTGTGCACCAATTGCTAGCTCCGGTGCATGATGGGTGTCTTTGGATCAAGACGCCCATCCTTATTGATGAGATGTTGATCAAACAGATTACTGCACTACCTTGTTAGGGAGAAAATCTAGATGATTCTTTTGTAGGGAAGTCAGAGGAGAAAAAGCATCATCCAGAGGAGTCTTTTAATGTGGCAGGGAACAATTTTAACTTTTGAGCATCATGCAGATAGTCATACGATCGGCATAATACTTCAAATTAGAAGAGAAATGTCTTGGGATATTTCTTTCTTTTTCCGTGGAAATTAGAAAGAATTGAGGGTGATATATTTTTCATTGTGAGGGTTGTATCTTCATCAAGAATAAGGAATCCAAAAGGATCTTGGTTTCCTCTTCCTCTACCCCCTCCTCTATTCCTATCTCCACCTCTACCTCTACCTGTTCCTCTAATCCTATTTTCTTCGCCATGGACATTGTGTACTTCTCCTTCCCCTTCTTCAACCATGATATATTCTTCAAAAATAGTCTAGTTTTATTCTAATCTTTCTAGTTCACCTATCAATGGTTGCCCAAAATAAGTTTCTTATTCCTCTTCTTCACTAGGAATTTCTAATTTTTCTCCCAAAATTTTCTCACCAGTGGAGGATAGAAAAAATTTCTCCTGTAGTTGGGGATGTATGATTTTCTTCAATTATAGCTTCAGTAGAGGAAGAGGGTGAAATTATAGATTATATTTCTGATCTTGAGATTTCACGAAGCCTTCGTCGACCTGTAAAAGGAATTCAGGTTTGAGTAGTTGGTGTGGATTCTCGAAGTCTAGGTGAAGTGAGTGGATTTGTGGGAATTAAAATTCTTCCTTGCCCTACAAATATACCTCTAGAGTCTCTATCCCTACGCATATCATGTTTTTGTTTTCTCTTAACTTCTATTTGTACATCCCCAGTAATGGCGCCAAAATGTTTGGAAAATTTAATGTCTTTAAATTGTCAATCATAAATTGTCAACCAGGGTGCATGGACTGAAGAAGTACAGGTGCACTATATGTGCTAAAAGTTATTCCTTATATCGCTATGTTCATGTTAGGGTCTAAATTTAATATTTGTATGGAGATGGTGTCATTGATTATATTAATGTCTCAATCCCTAAAATTATTAGCTAATTTCTTAAGAGTTGTTCTCTATTGAATTAGTTTATGGATGATATGAGAGTGATTCTAACTTCTACTTGTGTTCGATTATTTTGGGATTTTTGTCTTGAGTCTTTAGGTTGCAGCTCTAATTCACTAAGTGCAAGAGAAATCTATTCTATCAAACTAAAAAGAAGTATTGTCTGAATTCAATTGTTAAGAAGAAGGCTCTCATACTTTTACTTATTCAATTTATTCAAACAAGATATTCTAAACATCATCTCCACTTATGAAGTAAACACAATTAGAATATTCTAGATAAAAAGAAAATTAAAGAACCATGTTGTACTAGGTAGAAAGAAATTCAAATAGCAAACTAAACTAGGTATAAATTAGATGGAATTACTCATGCATATAACGATTCACTAGCAAACTCATCATACTACATTTCTCACACAAAAATAGAGTATTCAAAGGAATGAAAAGAAATCTAATTGCATTTGGTTAAAGACCTGTCACTGTCATAGGGGCCCTCCATGGATTAGTCCATAATCTCCAATCAACGCAACACATACACACACAAAACCAGTTCTATTGCTTGCAAACGAAATTTAACAAACTATCTCAAAATTACATCATCCGGTGTGCACCAAATCATAGTGCGGCCATAGTTTTTATAACAAGTCTTTGGCATAATATTCATGATTAATTTAAGTCTAAATATCCTTATTCTAACTAACTATATCTATAAACCTTCGATTTTATATTCCGAAAGCAAATTGATAAGGTTTTGATGAAACTGAGATTTAGTTTCGGTGACAATGTTGTGGTTGACTTTAGGATTTGACTGTGATATCCTGCACTCATCTTGATAAACTGGTTCAAGAGGATAGGAAGGGATCCATGAGGGGACCATTCCTTATCCATCCGTATACTTTGTCGCTGACCTGGAGCTTCTGAAACTTGCACACAATGGAGACAGTTGCAGAAATCTAGGTTAGTTGCGGAAACGGAACAATTCTGTAGCCAATTGCATTCTTTAACAAAACAATAGGGTATATAGTCAAAAATGAAGAATAAGACATATTATTTCTTACCTTTATCAAAACCTGATGGATATGGCATTATTTAGGTGGCAAATGTAGGAAAAGAGAGGAAACATAGGCAGAAAGGGGTGTTGTCACGGTAAGACAACCTTTGGACTCTACAAAATCTTTGTGTCATGGTTTCATGCTTATCTTGTTATTTCCGCATTATTTTATGTGCTTTTAAGTTCCATGGTTAATAAGCTTTGTTTCATGTAATTTTGATGCATTTATAAGTAAAAGATATTAGATCATTACTACTACATAAAATTTTACTATTCATTCCACAACGTATTTTTTTCATTATCATATTTAATAACATATTCTAAACAAGAAAACTTTAACTCATGAGAATTTCAAATAATTTTACAAAACCATTAATAAGAAAAATACTTGGTTACGATGGCTCAGTTGTAGTGCTCCTCCTCGAACCACCTAATTGAATATGCCATCCTACTAATTAGGAATAACCTGTCCAACTTCCTAGCCTAGGAAACCTCCACAAACTTCCTAGCCCTCCAAGGCCGACTCTAGATAGTAGTTGTAGTGTGTCCAAGATCACAATCCAACACCTTCCTAATGTTTTCCTCCAAATACACATCATTTTCCAAAACTTCCTTTTCCCTTCTCTTAGCCCTCCTTTCCCCCTTCTTGTGACAAATATTATTGCACATTGTGTTTTCATTGATGACGAAAGGATGACACTGATGTTAAAGGGAATGTGTGAGATAGAAACAACATCATTCATGATGACTAAGGAAGCAGTAGTACACTTTATGAAGCAAGTATGACAGTTAGGTCTCTTACCGGATCTCATTAAGTGAATATTGTTGACACCTAATCTTTGGGATTAGGTAAATCCATGTAAATATTGTAAATAGAAAAATAAAGAGAATTGGAAGACGAAGAGACATTGGGAGATGAAATCTAGTAGTCTCCCTCTCCATGTATATATACATGTTCTATCTTAATGCAAAGAATAAATTCATTCAAAGTTACTCCTAGACTGACATGGTATCAGAACCAACCCCTAATTTTAGTTTTTTTTGGCCAAGTAACTCCTGCATTCTCTACCATGTTATTTATTCCTCTACTCTTTGTCCCTGCGAATTGACTAAATATTGTGAGTGCAATTCGAAACTCATGGAGTTTCAATAATCAAGTGTTGTTCCATTGAAGGTCTATGGTGAGACCATGTGCTCAAATCTCCATGCTAATGAACTATGCATTGAAGGGTTCTATTTGGAAGGGTTGCATATGTTCATGTGTGAATTCCATAAGGCATCTTCGTTGTGTTGAGTTCTGTGTTGCCTCTATATTCTATGCGCGTACGCTGGTTAAAGAATGAAGCATTGTTTATTGGGAATGGAGTGTTGAACGTCTTGGTAAAACTCGTGATTTGTTCTATGTTTGCATGGAAAGTATGACTGCTGGTCTGACTTTAAATCCTGTCACTCGAGCCAAGGGAACCCATGAGCTGATATATCCCTGTGGATTGAAATCATTGCAGCATTGAATGGTACTGTGACTGTGCACTAGAAGTGTCAAGCCGAATGCTAGATGGAGTTGGCTTGACATGGATTGAGGTAGTTGAATCGTATGTCTGCATATTAAATGCTCTATGATGTTATATGGTATGCATTGGTGGTCAGTTTTGAGTCCAGGTATGGTGCCTCTAGTCTGCATTGAAAGGTATGTCTGTTGACAATGTTCATTGAAGACTTATGCACATTACTAGGTATCATACAATGCAAGATGTGTGTTGGCTGTATTGAAGGTGAGTTAAATTCTTATGTGTTGAACATAATATATGTTGGTTGAATGGTATGGTTGCGTTAAATTCTTATGAGCGTTGAACACTTTATGCATTTGGTTTTCTTGTAAGGGCCAAGAACCTTGGATAGATTAGTTATTAATAATAATAAAATAATGGTATATGAGTGTTTTAAATCATGATGGGTATGGCATATGGTTTATGATGGCATAATAGTGCATTGAATTGAATAGATATGCCACATATTACATTAAGGAATAGAAACATTAATTTATTAAGGATAGGTGACATGATTAAAGTATTTGTGTGAAGTTGTTTTTCATCCTCATAATAGAAGACATCAAGGAAAGTAATGATTTTGAATTGAAAGCAGGTAGTTTTTTTTTAGAATGCATTCACTCATCTCCATAGTGGGAGTAGTTATCATTGGAAAGGATAACTATCATGAGTGGTCCTCGAAGATAAAGAGTGGTACTAGAAGATAAAAAGTGGCCTCATTTTCAATGAACAGTGGAAAGGGATTTGTGAAGGAGAAGGAGAAAATGCACCTGAAATTCCCACTTCAGACAACGAGCTTGTGATTTGGGAGAACAATAAAAACAAGGCCTATGCCTTGCTTGCAACCTCAGTAAATGAATAGGTGAGTCAACATATTTGACCATTTTCAAATTCCTTTGAAGCCTTAAAGAAGTTGAAGGAATTGTATGACTCACACTTTGAACTTGAATTTGTTCAATTAATGAATAAGGTGTTCAATCTTGAATTGAAAAATGATGACCCTCTTACCTTAGCATCATAGGTAAGATCCATTATGCATGACATAAAATCCACTAGTGTTGAAATATATATTCATATCATAGCTTATGTCAAGGCACTATATCCCACCTATTCATTTTATCTTGAGCCATTGCAAGCAAGTGGTAACCTTAATGAGATTACCTTTGAATCCCTTGAGAAGATATTTGCTAAAAGAGAGAAGGATTTTGGGAAGAAGACAACTCCTCAATCTACTGAAGAAGTTGTGTGCCTTGCAAAAATGCGAATAATCATGCACAAGATTCTTCTAGAGGAAGAGGTGGTTGAAGAGGAAGAGGAGGGAAGAATTTTAGAGGCAGGGGGGGCAGACATTTCCAAGGAGAAAGGTCTGATCTTCATTGCATGTGATGCAATAGAGATGGACATGATGCTTCCGCTCAATGTAAGCTACCTTGGGAAAGAATTGAGCAAGAAAAAATGAAGGAAAAGCTAAAACAACATTAAAATGGAATGGAAAATCATATGAATCTGCTCTTTATGTAGTGGCACATTGCAACATTGGAGTAATTGAAGACTTATTCAATAATTCACTTGCTTCATGGAAAGATTCTTTGTTGCTTGATTAGGAGAAACTTACCACATGACTTTCAGGACCGATTTCTTTGAAGAATTCACTGATAATGTTGATGGAGCGGTATACTTTGCATATAAGTCAAAAATCAAGCCATCAGGGCTTGGCACCATCAGGTTCAAACTTCTTGGTCTTCCAAAATTTCTTATAAATGATGTTCTATACCTTCCAGAGCTTAGGAGAAACTTGTTTTCTTTGGTCCACATTTGCCATCAAGGACACTCCATTCACATAATTGATGGAAAAGTTGGGGTCGGAAAAAGGATCCGATCACTCACTTGTCATCATTGGGATAGAAGAAGAAAGACTTCTGAAGCTTCAAGGAAGCTCTGCTCATGCACATAACTTTTCATACAGTTCTCATTATGATGAAGGTACATTTGCATTAAGTCTTTTATTGCATGCTATATTTGAACAATTGAACTATGACAACCTCCATTTGTTGGAGAAAAATTGTGTTACTGGTTTACCTGCAATTCCTAGGAAACTTAAGAAACGTGATGCTTGTATCTTAGGAAAACACAACAAAGTGTCTTTTCAGGATTCTCATTCGAGATCACATAGAAAAATTGAACTCATTCATTCTGATTTATGTGGACCAATAAATGTTTCTTCTGAAAATGGTAATAAATATATGATGACATTTATTGATGACTACACCATGATGTGTTGGGTTTATTTATTGAAGAAAAAATCTGAAGCCTTTGAAACATTGAAGAACTTTCATGCATGCATTGAAAATGATGCGCAATCTCATATTGGATCTATTCTTACTAATAATGGAAAATAATATACATCAAATGAATTTGAAAATTATCTTCACTAACATGGGATCAAACATCAAATAATTGTTCCTTATAATCCCCAACAGAACAAAGTAGTTGAAATAATGAAGATGGCAATCTTAAATATGGTACGTTACGTGATGTTTTTCAAGAATGTTAAATTTATTTTTGGGCTGATGTAGTTCTATGTGCTGTGTATATAAATAATAGGTGTCCATCTAATGCTATCAAAATCAAGACTCTCTATGAAATGTGATATGGCCAGAGTCCTTCGGTGAGGCATCTCAGGGTGTTTGGTTCCACTTATTGTGCCTTGATACCTAAGGAACAAAGAAACAAACTTGGTGCAAGGAGTCATAAATGTATCTTCTTGGAGTACTCAAATACCTCCAAATCATATTGTCTCTACGATGAGGTGAATAAGAATTTTATAATATCTAGAGATGTGATCTTTTTTGAATCCTCCAAGACTGATAATGTTGTTGAGTGGAAACTTGATCACTTGGATAGATTCAAATATGTAAATTTTTTTCAAGAGTTTGATAATGAGATTCCACATCTTGTAGGGGGGTTCCTATACTGGATCAGTTTGTGGAATCTTCTTCTGAAGCACTCTCTCCCTCGCATGAAGCTCTAGCCACTAATGATACTTTGAGTGATGTGATTGATAGAATTGGGAAACTAAATCTTGATTTGGCCTCAACTTAATCGAATGAGAAGCCTCAACCATCTCAGAAAGGTCCTATAAAATGAATTACAAAGACACTTGAAAGTGTTCATCCTTATGAGGTTGGAAAGACAAGAACAATAAGTTCAACTAGATAGAATGGAGGTGATGTAGAAGATTCTGATTCACCTGTTGATATGGATGTTTCTTATGATTGTGAACTAAATTTTTCTATAGGTTTTGAACCAAATTCCTTAAAACAAGTCACTTCTCATGATGAATGGAAATAAGTGATGCAAAAATAATATGATGATTTGATAAATAATGGCACCTAGAAGCTAGTTGATCCTCCATTACAAATGAAACAACTAGGGTGCAAGTGGGTCTTCAAGAACAAGTATAAAGCAGAGGGCTCTGACAAGCACAAAGCCAAGCTTATGGAAACCAGTTTTGCATAGAAGGAAGGGGTCGACTATGAGGAGACTTTTTCCCCCACAACAAAATGGGATACCATCTGGACACTCTTTACCTTAACAACTCGGAATGGTTGGAAAGTCCATCAAATGGATGTAAAAGCTACTTTCTTCAATGGAGATCTGAAAGATAATGTTTTTATGTCCCAACCAAAATGATTTGTTCTGAAGGGTCAGGAACATAAAGTATGCAAGCTTGTAAAATCCTTTTATGGCCTCAAGCAATCTCCACGATTCTATTATGAGAAGTTAACTGAGTATCTTATGAAACTCAATTTCAAACATTATGATCTTGATGATGCAAATCTCTTTGTCAAGAAAGTTGGAAAAACAATTGTATATATTGTGGTGTATGTAGATTGTATTCTGATGACAGGGAACAATGAGAGGTACATTGCATACATAAAGAAGGAACTGAGGAAAGGTTTTGAAGTGACATATTTGGGATATGTTCACTACTATCTTGGTATTGAAGTAACCCAACATCTGAGCTTTATATTCCTCTCTTAGAAGAAGTTCATTGGAGATATGTTGAAAAGGTTTTGCATGGCTGAGTGCTATCCTTTGACTACTCCAATGGAACAAAACTTAAATCTCATATCCACTGAAGGAAAAGTATTTGAGGATGCAACGAAGTATAGACAACATGTAGGAAGTCTCAACTAGTTAACTACTACCAAAGAAGAGATTTTAGTTGATGTTGGAATCCTCTCCAAATTTATGCAAAAACCTTTTGAGGGTCACTGGCTTGTTGTAAAAAGAGTTATAAAGTACTTGAAGGGAACTCAATACTTTGGACTTAAGTATACACAAGTGGATGAGTTCAACTTTATTAGCTATTGTGATTTAGATTTCATGTGAGATAAATAAATTGGAGTATATACTTTAGGTTATGTGTTATGAAACCAGCTCAAGAAAAGATAGAAAAGATAGATCAATGCCTTAGAATTCAACCTCTTCGAGGGGGCAACCTCCTTTACATTATATAAATGAACAATTCTTGGATGATTCAAATGACAAAACCTCCTTTCTATATATAGGAGCCTAAGGAGTCACAATATAATCTAGCGGACCTAAAAATAATAATATAAAGCCACAAAAATAACAATAGAGGGATTCTATGGGGCACAGTAATAACAATATGGGGCAATAGGGGCACAACAATATTAATAAGGGGTATAACTACAATAGTAATGGGGTAATCACTAGTATTATAGGGACACAACAGAGGTAGATATCTTTTTGGATGCGTTTGAAAGGGAGGTGCCAGAAAAACAACGCTTCCAGGCCTTGGACTGGGCACTGCGCACTACGCTTGCAAGATGGTGGGGTACGTACAAGGAAGTTTTGATGATTGGTGCGAATGTAGGAGAATGATGAAAGAATGATTTGCGAAGCCTATGATGAGACTGACAGACAAGTACAATGGACAAAATGATCCGTGCACATGGGTGCATGCCTATGGAGAAAAGCCCCAACCTGAGTAGGTGCACCTATACTCCGCACTAAAGTACCTGGTCAATAAGCCTGTGTTGGGGAGGTGCATCTCCAGATGGATTTTATTATTCAAGGAATATGATTTTGAAGTTGTTTTGAAGCCTAGACAATTGAACGTGGGACTAGACCACCTGTCTCGCATTGAGACAAGGGAGGAACCCACTAATTTGGAGGAAGGATTACCTAACGCGCAACTTTTTGCTATGCCTGTCATGGATGGACATTTCAAGAATATAATACACTTCCTAACAACTGGAACTGTGCCAGAAGGATACTCTTTCCAGCAAAAGAAGGAATTAGTTGTGCGCAAGGCAGATTTCTCTGTCATTGCTAGGAATCTATACAAGATGGGGAATCATGAGATACTACAAAGATATGTACCTAAGTTTGAACAAAGTAGCATCCTCACGAAAACTCATGGGGGCGCGTGGAAGGAAATTATGGAGGGAGAGAAACTTCATAGAAGATTCTACGCACAGGGTTGTCGTGGCCAACCCTTCATCAGGATTCAAAAGCATATTTTAAGGCGTGCGACATATGTCAAAGAACAGGCAAGCCATTCTGAAGGGATGAAATGCCTTTGAATCCACAAATGACGTTGCAACCTTTCGAAAAGTGGGCAATAGATTTTGTAGGACCTATCCATCCTCAAGGAAAGATAGGCACGAGGTAAATTATCACTGTGATAGAGTATTAGACTCATTGAGCAGAAACACAACTAGTGAAGGATTACACGGGAGCGAATTTCGTGAAGTTTTTATTTGAGCATGTACTGACACAATTTGGTTGTCTAAGGATCTTGATGAGTGATCGTGGTATGCACTTCCTAAATGAGACAATCAGTGCACTAGCAAAGGAATTTTAGGTGTATCACTAGAAGAGCACACCTTATCACCCACAGGCTAACGGGACAGTGGAGGCGTTCAACAAAGTGCTCGAAACTGCACTGACCAAGGTTTTCAATGCTCAATGAAGTGATTGGGACCTACGCATACCTTCAGTATTGTGTGATTACCGGACAACATGCAAGAAGTTAATGCGACAGACACCCTTTAGGCTAGTATACGGGGTTGAAGCTATGATGCCTTTGGAATACATCGTGTCTAGTATGTGCATAGCAGCGCTCATAGGTATGATGGATCACAGAGCCTTGAAAGAGAGGCTCACACAGTTGGATGAGCTGGAAGAAGAGAGATTTTTGGTTGGATTTCACCAGCAGGTCCAAAAGCAGTGTGAAAAGGCATGGCATGATCGACATATTAAGTTGCGAACCTTTAAGGTGAATGAATTGGTGCTATTGTATGACAGTAAGTTTGATAAATTTCCAGGGAAACTCAGAATTCATTCGCTGGGGACGTATGTTATTAAGGAGATTGCTGATGGTGGCACGGTGCAGTTAGTTAAGTTGAATGGAGATCCCCTCCCAGGAAAAGTGAATGGTAGTCATTTGAAGCCATACACAAGTGGCCCGACCATCTGACAATCCGACAGAAGCACAATCTTAGCACTCTAGGGAGCTAAAAGGAGGCATGGGACTATAAACTACACTGCCCGGGTTGGAGCGCTACACGATGTCAGGACTATGCGAAGCAACGAAGTGTCACAGGGTCCACGACAACGTGAAGACAAATGTGCTAGCGCACAGGTCCACCAAAAAGTGACCGTTAGAGTCACTATTCACGATTTGATGGTCGTATGAGGCCAAATGGAGTGGGTGGCAGGTATTTAAGGTGAACTTTATGGCTTAGATTCTTGAAAATCTGTCGCCAATCTAGCATTAATGGACTGAATGTGGGGGGAACGGTCAACTTTGAATTCAAAAGGCCCTAAAAATTACAAGTGGTTGTCCATCGGAAAACACTTGGCATTTTGAGAACTGATTTGTTATGCACTCAAGTATACATGAACTGAGACCTATTCAAGACCCTGAAAGCGAATTTATTGTTTAAGCAACTAACAGAGACACTGCAAGGATTTTGGAATAGTGCTATTTCAGAACCCGCAGAAGCGAGGGACATAGAAGTAGTGACAACCGAGGAATCCACACAGGAAATTACAGTAGTAGAAGCCCCCGAGAGCGCCCGAATAATAGTTGAGGTCCCTAAATCAACTAGAACACTGAGACCTAAGAAAGATAAGCAGGCTATGATACCAGTGCACGTCTCACCAAGAAACCCATAGAGGACCAAGATCACCTTCCAAGAAAAGTGAAAGGCCATTAATTTGGAGGCCGACGAAGAGGAGTCTAAAGAAATCCTAGTGGATGAGGAGGGCGAGGAAATGGAATTTGAAACCCAGGGTGTGGACCCTATTACCAGGCCAAAAGAATATGTTCCTCCACGAAACGAAAAAGCCAAGGTGCCAAAGGACATAGACAAGAGAAAGAGCTCTCTGCAAACTCTGCTACTCCCAAATGTTATTGTTTTTGAGGAATTGCACTTGGGGTGAGTTCCTGTGTTGAAGTTTGAAGATTGGGACCTCGCAGACCACGAGACGTTCCCACATTTAGTGACTGAGAAGCTAATGTGCCAGAGGAATGATGTGACTGCTAGAATAATTCATTGGAGCCGCGGACATGGCTCAGAGGTGTAGAGAAAGTCGGGTTGCTAAACCTGGTTGGGGTGCCGCATTACCACCATGCCCCAGTGACCGTCTTTGTCATCAGGAAGCTGCTATGCTTGGTGCATGATGGGTGTTTATGGCTGGAGGAGCCCATTCCCATCACAGACCATTTGATTCATTGAATTACATGGCTTCCTTACTCAGGGGAGGATCTAGCCAACATATCAGAAGGAAAAGGTGGCGAGTTGGCCCTCGTAGAAGCAATAAAGAAGAAGTTCAAGTTGGAGAAGAAGAAGCAAGGATACGCCATCTCCAACATTAAAAACCCTGCAGTCAAGGTCACGACACAAATACTAGCAGGGAAGGTGATGGGGAAGTGCCATGTGGATGAGGTGCCCGCGTCCGTGGTTGTACGAGTGGCCCAATGTGTGGAAGGAGTCTAGTTCAACTAGGCAAACTATCTATGCAGTGAGTTCCTTGCGAACTATCATGAGGCACAAGAGCAAGGAAAAATGTTTCACTACGCATGGATCCTATTGTCGATAGTATTGGTGGTATGGAAGCTGCCCAAAGATAGCCAATTCCCTTCGGTCGTGTCAGACCTTCCAGAGTTAAGGAAGTACGCTTCACTATGGGTGACGAAGGACGCGTAGAGAATAAAATAAAGCAATATTTTTTGGGTATTAATGGATATGAATATCTGGATGGGGATTAATCGTGAGCTGTCGTTGTCGCCCACAGTATATGCCAGTCTATAGAACTTTGCAGAGTTCAAAGAAGATTTCCACCATGTTTTTATTAAGGCACGGAAGGACCCTGCGAAGACATGGCATAACCTACCATACCTGGAAACAAATTATGTAATTTTCGCACTCCTTGAGTCTTGGCCGCCGGAGTGGTGTGCTCTAGCTGGCTCCGCGGTGGAAACAGAAAAGTCCACTGCGTAGTGTAAGAAGTAAGAGACAAAGCTTCAAATGGCGCAACTACCAGAGAAGAGTTGAAAGGAGGAAGTAGATGCTAAGGCCCAAGCAGTGCGCGATGCCGCGAAACAGGTAGAATAGCAGAAAATAGGAGGAGAAGAGTGTGAAGGACAGAAGTCACCTTCGCTCGACACTGAGGCAAAAAAAGAGATAGAACAAGGTGGCGTGGACCCACAGATGACGTCCACCCAACTCAAGCATCAATGACTGCGAGAGTAGACAAGGTCACGAAAGAAAACAAGGCCTCAAAGACATCCTTCAACCCAATCACCCTCACTGAGGAGGATTTGCATGATATTGGAGAAATGGTGAGGGATGTCACTGCAGAGTCCCTCCAACAGTTTGAAGAATAGCAACAGTTGGTATTGGGGGCTCTCTAGACAGAGCTGCAGGAGTTGCAGGTATGCACTCCACAGGCTGGCACAATGTCCACCAGCCTCATGATCAGCACTTCAGCTATCGAGGAGATGTTGCGCACAAGGGTAAACAACGTGGTACTGCTACCTGATGGGGCACTCACTACAGAAAATGAGGCTAACAAACCTATGGTTAGCAGTTTGAAAGGGATAGGATTGAACATGGCCGCTCTCCCTCAGGAGAAGCTCTACCTTTTGAAGGATGGAGTCACCACGGAACTTAGGGCCTAGGAGAGTCACGCTCTGCAGGTGATGAGTGAGCAGTGCATCAACATCGAGTAGTTGGGCCTACAATGCAACAAGGCAGTGGAGAAAAAAAAGAAAAAAATGTAGGTAGTGGAGGAATCCTGCCGAATGGTTCTGAAGTTGGACATTCAGGCAGAAGAATCGGTGGAGGCATGCATCCGCAAGTTAGCAACAGGGGTGTGCGACGCTTAAGCAGAGATAGCCAGGGTTCAACTGGAGTTGAACCTACAAATCACAGAACTGTAGTTGAAGGTGTTAGTGTCAGTCTTTCCATCCTTCCTCCAGTGATCAAATGTGCTCTTACAAAGTGATTTTGAAGTGTCAAGGTCAAATTTTGTCATTTCAGTGAGTCTTCAAGCAGAATTTGGTCACTAGGCATTAGGTCTAGGGTTTGTTTTCACTCCTTCTAAAGTTGCCCAAATGTCAGTCTATGTCATCATTCAGCTAAGTCTATCATCATTCATAGGGTTGTCATTATCATGTCAATGTCTAATGAGTCATTTTACACCTTGTTCATGCTTCAGTTGTGCCTTGGCAAGTTCATTTCCCTCTCCTAGTTTTGAAGGCATTTCTCTTGGACGTCAAATCATCAGCAAACTTGTTTCCTATTTCATACACTTCCCCTATCCTTAATGTACCTTATCAAGAACTCCAACACTCAGATCCCCAAAAACCCATTTTTGCACAAACCCAAGTTTTAGCTACAACCTAGCAATTTTCTAGGTTGGGCTGTGTGCCCTTTTGGACCCTTTCCCCTCACTCAATCTCTGAGATTCCACTTTCCCCTGCTTCCTAACATCCCTCCCCACTCCCAAAAATTTCCCCAAAAATTTAGAAGCCCCCTATCCCCTTCATTTTGCTCCATTTCAACAAAATTCCTTGTTTCACACATCGGGACAAGTCGCACTCAAATAATGTTCCAGAGAAATCAAAGATGAATTTGGGAAACTAAGAGAGGTTTTTGTCCACAATATGCGAAAGAAGAAAAACCTCCTTCATGTTTTGTACAGGTGTCATAGTTATAAAGAAATGTCAAAAATACCGGCGAGAACGAAGGTGCTCCAAGGACGGTTGGCCAAAACACAAAAACGAAAGAAAACGCCCGATCCACTCCAAATTTTGGCCAAAGCCTATTTGGCTGAGCATGGTACTTGATTGGGGACTCCCAGCCAAAATTTCAAGAAATTTGGAGAAAATTTTGTCATTTGTGAATTTTTTGTGCAAATTACAGGTTTTTCCCGTGCCATGTCCGCGTCTCAAGCGCGGCTGTTTTGAAGGACTGCTTGGAATTTTGAAAACTTGGCATTTTTGGAAAGGGCATGCAAAGAGAAAAATTACCAATACTTGGGAGAAGCTTTATTTTGAGATTTGAGCCTCCAAAAGCTCAAAATACATCAAAAAAATGACTTTCTGCCCACTTTTTGAGTTGCAGAAAGTGACCTTGGGAGAAATGGTTTTTGATGGGGCAAAACAACTCCAAATTCAGAAATTCCACTTGGGATGGAAAGTAGACAGACCAAGATTTCCAATGAGCCATCTTGCACCTAATTTGGACCAGTGGAACCAACTCAAAAGTTGCTGCAAAGGTGCGCGGACGTGAGAGCCAGGGGGCGCGGATGTGAGAGCTAACTTTGCCAAAATTGACTTTTTTGGTCAAAAAACACTGTTTTGACTATGGTTGATTATTTTTACTTGTAGATGATGGATAAATGTAATATTTTCATGGCACTTTGATAGATTTTACCTCTTTTTACTCTTCTAGAAGCTTCCTTGATGTAAAAAGTGAAAAATTAATGCATGAATTAGTTAGCTAAGTAATAGAGGCAAGTTGTTGAGATGCCTATTATCTAGTGCTTAGTTTGGAATTAGTTCAAACTGCTCCTAGAAGGATGAGCTAGACCCCTAGAGGCAAGGGAAGAGGTTAGCTTTCCTATATTATGTGTTCTCTTAGTCATTTTGAGAGGTTGGAAGGTTGGACTCTTGTGGGAGACAGTTTCATTGTATATTTTACATCTATCTTTGCAATTTCAAGAGGAAGAAAGCCAGGGTTTTGCAGACATCCTTGTGGATTCTTGTGGATTGTAGTGTTGATGGTGTGTTCTCTACATGTTATTTTAAGTTTGTTTATGTGTTTTACATCCCTCTTTTGCTTCTATTTGAACAGATGAAGTGATAAAGTTTGAATACATGCTTTGACATGCTCAGCTTTTAGTTTGTTCAAAATTTATGTTTTCTGCTATCTGGAGAGGATTCTAATGGTTGTTAGCCCTCTTTAGCTTCTTCTCTATCATCCCTGATCATCCATCTCAGATTAAGGCATCAACGCTCACTCCTACCTTGCCCCAAAGATCCCCCTGCAAAAACTGTGCTCAATCCCCGCACCTGAATTGCACTCCCTCCAATTGCCACCAAAAACCCAAAAATCTTTAAATCAACCCCCCTTATCAATTTACTAG
>APFE031017689.1:0-35032 GCA_000404065.3 Pinus taeda
CAAATCTTTGTGCTTCCTTGATCAGAGAGAAAGTATGCTACATAAATAAGCATTTAACCAGGTTACTTCAGCGGCAAGGAGCTACTAAGAAATGAAATAGAAAAATTATGCATGAGGCATATTTCAACCCATTTTGAAGGCCAAGAAACACTGAGGACAATGTTTCATTCAAGGGGGAATATGTAACACCTCGGTTAAAATTAAAAATTTAATTTAATTTTACTATAAAGATGTGGTAAATAATGTGCTATATAGAAATCCTAAGTGAGAAACTTTGATATTTTAATTTATTTTAATTTTTATAAAAAAAAAAGTATGACAAATCTTGGAATTTAAGGGAAAAGACCCTAAATGAAAATTTTTAGTTTTCAAGACAGTTGAGTAAGTTACGTAATCCTTCCCTAGAGATAAAACATCTTGGTAGGGACCAGAAGCCGAAGGAAAAATGGAGAGAGAGAGAGACCAGAGGCATCTAAAAGGAGGAAGGAAAGCAAAATTGAGAACCTTGGACAAGACACTGTCGAGGTGAAGTGGGACACTACTGGAAGGGTTTTCTTAAGTTGGACTAAGAGCTAGTTGAAGCCCTAAAGTTTTTAAGTTCTTGGTTGAACTAGGTAGTCTTGAGGCCCATGAACAAAGCACTGATTACTAACTACCTTGGAATTGAAAAGGCTTGGGAGGAGAGTTGGATGTAATTTATAACCTCATTAGTTGGGATGAGGAGTCTTCTTCCAAATTGAATTCCCTAGTTGTCTAAATGGAATTAGATAAGTACATTATTGATTTTGGAATCTTTATTTCTTATGTATATAATTAAATTTTAATGAAAGTTTAATGGTTATATGTTGACAAGATCTTTCCAGAAATAAAGTGATTATGGTGATAGTCAAATTGTAGTTGCATTCAGTGCAAAATGGGGAAATTTTAGTATGTTTGTAAATAAATAAAGATAGGTATGAAGAAATAACTGAAAGGGCTTATCAATAAATCAAAATGGGAGCAATTGTTATAAATAAACACTTCCAAAATGTGACTAAGTATGTAGTCGGTAAAAAAGAAATGGTTGTGGTAGGTAATGGTCGAAGGTGATCAAACCAATGTAGGAAACCAACTAAGTGATTGATTTGGTCATTGACACACAATTGATTATACTTGTAAAAGGTAGAAGTTACTTGTTTCATCAGCAAACGAATCAGCATAGATAATCATCAGTAAATTCAACCCCACATGTATGAAAGAAGAACTGGAAAATAGACACTTAAAACTTGGTTTAGCTCTGAGGCCAAGGCATTCCAACATCCTCATAGGAAGTCCCATGTATGAGACTTGTATTGTGACAAATGGAGATTTTTTTCCAAAAATTAACAAATGCAAGTTCATACCTACGATTATAAGGAAACAAAGAAAATAGAAAAATTATTTGATGGAACAACGTGCTTCGCTGAAAAAACATGATTAATAATCATTTGATAAAGGAAGCTAAGATAGAATTAAGAAAGGTACTAAACCTTATGCATATATACTTTTTCCATATAAACAATAGAATGGAAATGAAGTTCCTTTCACCATAAATGAACCATAAATTTTAACAATACATGAGAACCTCTTGGCAATAATTTTGGGTATCAAATAACCTTAACAAAAAATTTACCCAGAAGTATTTAAGTTTAGATTACAAAGAATACTATATAATTCATAGGAATATTTTAGTATACATGGTCTTGTCCCGAGGAGGGGTAGGCCGTGTAGCCATATCGAATACAACAATAAAAACGAGTATTTCTTACAACCAGCATAAAATACGAGCCAATCAAAAAAGAAACAAAACTTTTATTATCAAATATAAAGATATGTTTAGGGAAAACCCTGATAAACTAACCAACTATGGGAGTTAGAAGAAAAATAGGTCCAAATGTTGCAAGGCTGAAGAACACCGTACCTTGAAATATGGATTTCATGAAAATGATTAGTTAGGAAACTTAACTAGGGGAAGTTGGAAAATTACCAGAGGAAAAGGGAAAGATTGTAAAATTGAACCTACCTTCAAGCAAAACTTCTTCAACACCTCCACGTGTGAGTGATCATCCTAATAAGAATGGGCACATGAGTAGAAGAAGTAGTGGTATTATAAAACCAAGGTCAAATCTTACCTTCAAAACCCTCTAGTAACAAACCTCATATTGCGAGTCGGCAGTGATGAATTTGAAAGGCTCTGAAATTATACAGGCTGGAAGAGGATTTCTCCCTTTTGTTATGGTAGGGTGTGAGAGCCAATTTGGTTGAACCCTATCGCAACATAACCTACTAAAAGATGGAAATATTCCCACTAGATAGAATTCCAAAAGGTACCTGTCATGGAAAGGAGACAAAAATGTAAGGCAAATTCATTCAAGTTTTATTTGGAATAAAGTAACTAGAATGATGAGTAGATGGGAAAGGGGATTACATGTATGATGGATACTCTTTGCGATGAATTCCCTAGTACTCCTAGAATGAAAACCCATCTTTTAAGTGATTAAATAAGTTATACCAAAGAAAAGAAAATCATTTAGATAAGCCTAACTCGAAATTACCCGGAAATCCTCAATAATAACATAGCCATGTATGTGACCTCACAGCCATGGCAAGGGTTTGAGTAACCCTCGAAATATGATATCAAACTCCAACTACCTCTGTAGAGAGGAGAAGACTAGTTCTTAACTAGACACGACAAACCAAGAAATAATTAAGTAATGACTATAATGCCTTACATTTGACTGGAAAAATTTCTATAATAGTTCAATTATGGAGCTTACCTGATCGAACAAGGGATTTGGAATAGACAACCTACAAGTTCCAAAACAAGTTGTTCTCTACATAACTGTAGAGCCATTCTCAGCGTAGAATATTGAACGAATGACCTCCTTGTGATGCCAAGATGGGAGTGTGGTTATGTTCTAATGTCCTACTCCATCCTTAGTAGTTGATCAAAATGCTAATGAACAATAACCATGGAGGCTAGGTGGAAAAAAACTGTAAAAGCATCAAGATTGTTCAGAACCTCAATATGTTCAGAACCTTATAACATAACTTAAAAACTATGCTTAAGTGATAGGTCTATGTAATAACACCATACCGTAGCTCCATAATAGCGCCATACCATAGCTCCATCATCCAGTTGAAATATTTACCTTTAATTAAACAACATGCTTAGACTAAGAGGGAAAAAAAAGAACTATACTCTTATTTCATTCATACACATGGGGTTGAATTTACTTATGATAACTTAAAATATAATCATAATAACATATAATAAATTAAAGAATATAGAATATTTATTTAAATTTGAAATATAATTAAACCAACAATTAAAAATTAATATCATTAATTATTAAAAAAAACATTTCAATAAATAAATAAATAATAATAATCATATATTATTTTATTTAAAGCACATTATTATAAAACTTAATTTTAACATTAAAACATTTATGATAATAACATTTTATTAAATTGTATTTTAGTAAACTAATAATAAAATAAGTATTTATTAAAATTTAAAATACATAAATTGTATATGATTGACACTTCCATCGAGCAAGTGCAAGTGTAGCTCATTTGTCTCTTAAAATGTCAACCAAAAACTATATTGATGTGAGTAATACAAAAATGTTATAATAAAATTACACTTCTTACGAAAAAAACTACCACACTCCAATTTTTTATATGTATATATCCTGGCTAATTTTGGATCAAGATTAAATCAATGTAAACTTTGATAGTAAGAGCAAAAAGTATATGTACTCTTTCGTTAATGGTTAATCAAGAGACTTAAAAATGAAAATGGAGGAATAATTAATTGTGGTTTAGTGTAACATTTCGATGCTTTGTAAATTTTATTTTTTCTTAGGTCAATATTAGTGAATGTACAACTAGAATATTGTGGATATTGTAGTATTTTGTTCAAAAGCTTCAAGGTTAGAATGTGTGGTCTAATACATGCTTCATTTTGACAATGTCCACTCATTTCAACTTGCTTATGTAAATCATATATCTAAACTGAGCTTTAAATTAATGTCTTTTAATACAATAACTATTCTCAATTTGTGTTAATATAAGATGCTAAACAAAATTTTAGATTTTTTTTATCTTTCTAAACTTTGCAAAATTAAATTAACTTGTTTATCTTAATTCCAATAAACATTAACCATTATGTGTGTGTATATATATATATATATATATATGTTTTGTATCATGCCTATACAACTTTTTTTTTAACTTTGGCAACATAATATTTCTCTTTATCATCTCATTAAATGTTGGAATCATTTTTAATTATAATGCTCTTGTTTTAAGTTAAAATAAGAGTATAGTTCTTTTTTTTCACTCTTAGTCTAAGCATGTTGTTTAATTAAAGGTAAATACTTCAGCTGGATGATGGAGCTATGGTATGGCGCTATTATGGAGCTATAGTATGGTGTTATTACATAGATCTATCACTTAAGAATAGTTTTTAAGTTATGTTATAAGGTTTTGAACATATTGAGGTTCCAAACAATCTTGATGCTTTTACAGTTTTTTTACACCTAGCCTCCACGGTTATTGTTCATTAGCATTTTGATCAACTACTAAGGATGGAGTAGGACATTAGAGCATAACCACCCTCCCATCCTAACATCACAAGGAGGTCATTCGTTCAATCTTCTACACTGAGAATGTCTCTACAGCTATGTAGAGAAAAACTTGTTCCGGAACTTGTAGGTTGTCTATTCCAAATCCCTTATTCGATCATGTAAGCTCCATAATTGAACTATTATAGAAATTCCGTCCGGTCAGATGTAATGCATTGTAATCATCACTTAATTATTTTTTGGTTTGTTGTGTCTAGTTAAGTATTAGTCTTTTCCTTTCTGCAGAGGTGTTTGGATTTTGATATCATATTTTGAGGGTTACTCGAACCCTTGCCATGGTTGTGAGGTCACATACATGGCTATGTTATTATTGAGGATTTCCAAGTAATTTCGAGTTAGGCTTATCTAAATGATTTTCGTTTCTTTGGTGTAATTTATTTAATCACTTAAAATATGGGTTTTCATTCTAGGAGTACTATGGAATTCATCACAAAGAGTATCCATCATACATGTAATCCCCTTTCTTGACTACTCATCATTCTAGTTACTTTATTCCAACAAAACTTGAATGAATTTGCCTGACATTTTTGTCTCTCTTCCCTGATAGGTATATTTTGGAATTTTATTTAGTGTGAAGCTTTCCCTCTTTTAGTAGGTTCTGTTGGGCTACGGTTCAACCAAGTTGGCTCTCACACCCTGCCATAACACAAGGGAGAAATCCTCTTCCAACCTGTATAATTTCAGTGCCTTTCGAATTCAACATTGTTGACTTGCAATACGAGGTTTATTACTAGAGGGTTTTGAAGGTAAGGTTTGACCTTGGTTTTATAATACCATTACTTCTTCTACTCATGTGCCCATTCTAATTAGGATGATCACTCACACATGGAGGTGTTGAAGGAATTTTGCTTGAGGGTAGGTTCAATTTACAATCTTTCCCTTTTCCTCTGGTAATTTTCCAACTTTCCCTAGTTAAGTTTCCTAACTAATAATTTTCATGAAATCCATATTTCAAGGTATGGTGTTCTTCGGCCTTGCAACATTTGGACCTATTTTTCTTCTAACTCCCATAGTTGGTTAGTTTATCAGGGTTTTCCCTAAACACATCTTTATATTTGATAACAAAGGTTTTGTTTCTTTGTTGATTGGCTCGTGTTTTATGCTGGTTGTAAGAAATATTTGTTTTTATTACTTGATTCGATATGGCTATAAGGCCCACCCCTCCTTGGGACAAGACCATGTCTACTAAAATATTCCTTAGAGTTATATAGTATTCTTTGTAATCTAAACTTAAATAATTTCGTGTAATTTTTTTTTATTAAGGTTATTCGATACCCAAAATTATTGCCAAGAGGTTCTCATGTATTGTTAAAATTTCTGGTTCATTTATGGTGAAAGGAACTTCACTTCCATTCTATTGTTTATATGGAAAAAGTATATGTGTGTAAGATTTAGTACCTTTCATAATTCCTTTGTTAGATTCCCTTATCAAATGATTATTAATCATGTTGTTTTGACGAAGCATGTAGTTCCATAAAATAATTTTTATACTTTCTTTCTCTCCTTATAATCGTAGGTATGAACTTGCATTTGTTAATTTCTTGAAAAAAATCTCCATTTGTCACAATACAAGTCTCATACATGGGACTTCCTATGAGGATGTTGGAATGCCTAGGCCTCAAAGCCAAACCAGGTCTTAAGTGTTTATTTTCCAGTTCTTCTTTCATACACATGGGGTTGAATTTACTGATGATTATCTATTCTGATTCATTTGTTGATGAAACAAGTAACTTCTATCTTTTACAAGTATAATTAATTTTGTGTCAATGACCAAATCAATCACTTAGTTGTTTTCCTACATTGGTTTGTTCACCTTCAACCATTACCTACCACAACCATTTGTTCTTTACCGACTACATACTTAGCCACATTTTGGAACGGTTTATTTATGGCAATTGCTCCCATTTTGATTTACTGATAAGCTCTTTCAGTTCTTTCCTTATACCTATCTTTATTTATTTACAAACATATTAAAATTTCCCCATTTTGCACTGAATGCAACTAAAATTTGACTATCACCATAATCACTTTATTTCTGAAAAGATCTTGTCAACATATAACCATTAAACTTTCATTAAAGTTTAATTATATACATAACAAATATATATTCCAAAATCAATATTGTACTTATCTAATTCCATTTAGACGACTAGGGAATTCAATTGGGAAGAAGACTGCTCATCCCAACTAACGAGGTTATAAATTACATCCAACACTCCTTCCAAGCCTTTTAAATTCCAAGACAGTTAGTAATCAATGCTTTGTTCATGGGCCTCAAGACTACCTAGTTCAGCCAAGAACTTAAATACTCTAGGGCTTCAACTAGCTCTCATTCCAGCTTAAGAAAACCCTTCCAACAGTGTCCCACTTCACCTCGATAGTGTCTTGCCCAACATTCTCAATTTTGCTTTCCTTCCTCCTTTTAGATGCCTCTAGTCTCTCTCTCTCTCCTTTTTTCCTTCATCTTCTAGTCCCTACTGAGATGTTTTATCTCTAGGGAAGGATCAAGTAACTTACTCAATTGTCTGGAAACTAAAAATTTTCATTTAGGGTCTTTTCCCTTGAATTCCAAGATTTGTCATACTTTTCTTTTTATATAAAATTAAAATATTGAAGTTTCTCACTTAGGATTTCTATATAGCACATTATTTACCACATCTTTACAATAAAATAAAATAAATTTTTTTAATTTTCACCGAGGTGTTACATATTCCTCCTTGAGCGAAACATTGTCCTTAGTGTTTCTTGGCCTTCAAAATGGGTTGAAATATGCCTCATGTATAATTTTTTTTATTTCATTGCTTAGTAGCCCCTTGCCACTGAAGTAACCTGGTTAAATGCTTATTTATGTTGTATACTTTCTCTCTAATCGAGGAAGCACAAAGACTTGACCAGGATTACTTTGTCTTGTTGACCTACATTCACAATAATTAAGGGTATTGGTTTCTATCAAATCTCATTCAAGAAGGTGTGTGGTGTGTGTAATATATATTTATATATATATATATATATATATATATATATATATATATATATATATAATATATATATATATAGTTTAAACCTTCATTACAAAACTTATCAACAATTAGTTACATACCCATAAAGGGTTATCAACATGTATCACAACCCAACAAGGGCTAGTAACTTTCACTTCAATAAAATTTACTAGCATTATCATAAGTTTATCATTGTAATTTTTTTATCAAATGGCCTTACCAATTAACAAGGACCCCACCATATGGTTCCGATATATATTTTAGACTTTGAAGACACTAGTTCCTTCTACACTATTTCCTTTAGAAATATTATTATCTTCATAAACCATTCATAATTCTTTTCCCTTATAAGAGATTGTCACTAGTGTATTTGTACTAAGATCACCATTATAATTTTATCTTAATTCAAATGTTACATATTCATTGGTTATGTATGAGTAGAGTTTAAAGTGACTTCTTGTTATTTCCATATTCAAGATGGTCATATTACTATCTACTTTGTCAAAGTAAGCTTAGGTATGCATGTCTTGGTTTCTTTGCTATTTTCCTTTTGTTAGGGTCCTATAATTTATAATATCTCAAGGTGATTGAGTATTTCATCTCAGGAATCTTATATTGTAAATAATTGTCAATCTGCAAATGATTTCCAAATAAAAGAAAATGAAAAGAGGGTATAAATAAAAAAGAAAAAAAGAAAAACAAAATATTGACAAAGAATAAAATATATAACCCCATTAAAATAAAAACAAAAAGAAATAATACTAAACGTGTTGCAAGTTTAAATGCCACTAATGATAGATTATTTTCTTCATCATTGATAAATAATGGTTGTGTGCATCTTGTTTAAAATGCCACAATGACTAATCATTTGTTTAATCATACAATATAATCATGTATAAAATTATTTAAATTAGACTAGAGAATAAAGATTTTCCAAACTGTTTAATCCTGGTAAATGAGTTGTTAGGTAGAAAATGACATTGATTCAATTGTTTAATCTAAATCAATAGGAGAAATAAGTGATAGGATTTAGATAGTTTCTTATTTTTCATAAAAGAAAACAATGTGGGTTTTCTAGTCTAAGTGCACTCCCTTAGAAGAATAAAAATGTTAGTTTAGTTAAAGGGTAGGTAGAAATAATTTGGTTTTATAAATATATGCCTATGTGCCTTTTATCCTAAGTTTAGTAACATTGTAAAAAGGGCATGATGGGATAAAGTGTTTTTACATGTTTTTTATTTCTAACCTTTATCGTAAGTCCAAAAACAAGAAATAAAGGCGCATATGGACAAAGTTCTTTTGTCGTATATAGTTAATGGACATTGGTGTCAAAGCATCGGGATCATCTGTCCCTCATGATTGATGGCTCTCATTTTCTTTCACCCCCCCCGATTCTGCCTTTACCATCGGGGGCCAAGTACGAAAAGGCAGTTTTCTCCCATTGGGCCCATCTTAAGGTGGTGCCTTCTCATAATTTGGCACCCGACCCCTGGTCAATACTGCTTACCACCCTCTACCCCCTCTGAAACTTCCTTCCCCTCATCCACTTATCATGGTCCTACTTCGTCACCTCCCCCACTCATCTCCCACCACATCGCATAGTCGTTTCCCAATTAATTACTCTCTCGTTAAAAATAATTGTTCGAAATTCAATTCACCTTCCCTGTTAACTGTTCAAACTTAATGGTCCTATGCCACCTCCAACATAACTTCCCATCATTGTTTAAAAGCTTTTGAACAATCATATTTCTCCCTTTCACTGCTCATTCTCTGTAATTCACAGTTTCTATAAGAAATCATTTTCAAGGAAGTGTTGCATCCACACTATATCATAATTGACAGCCCTCTGTATCCTTCCTTGACAACTCATTGCTTCAAACTATTCCGAGTAAGCTATCCTATCACTTACTATTACTCTTCACTAATCTAATCATTCCTACAAAGAGAAAAACCTAGGATAAACCTTTGAATCCATTGATCCCTCCCTCCATAGATCTAGATCACGTTCATTTCACCAACAAGGATTATTGGATTAGTGAAACCTAGTGTGATTATGAGTTTTTAGAGCTATACTTTTGGCTGGAATACAAGCATGCAGAAAGAACTGATGAAATTGGACTTTGGGAGTCCAATATTCCTCATTATATCTTCCCTCTGACCTTCCAAGCCCTTGAATTCACCAGAAAATGTCAAGTATGTTATGTCCCTGGCCAAAGAGCTATTATGGCCCCATCTGGAAACATCCTGTTTACAATTATTGCCCAATCCATAACCTAGATGATGTTGGCTCCCCGTATGGAAAATAATGCCCCTTTCTCCTTAGAAGTCCTCACTCAGCTTTATCAGAAGCTTGATTTCACTACAAGAACCAAACATTTTGAGATCTTCTTGCCTAAAAATGCCATGTTACCGAAGAAGAACCATCCATACCCTTCCTCTATCTTCCTTGATAAAGCTAAAAAAATTATATCCATAATTTCATAAATGTTGGGTTATTATTTTGATCAGTGGGTAGATGAGCCCATTCTAGGTTTCCTTTCCATATTTTCCACAGACAATATACCATCGATTTTATTCAATTTCAGTCAATTCTTGGTTGATAAAATTCATGAATAGTTTCTGAAATTTCCAACAGAGCAAGTTTTAATTACACTTCCATTTTAATCTACATGTTCCTTTATTATCAAGCAGACATGTTTGGTTTTTCTATGCAGAAGTCAAATGATGAAGGAAACCAACGACCTGTGATTTTTTTGACTTCATTGATCATGAATGAGCAACAAGAATTCTCATACAAAAAAATTAGTGAAGAGTTTGTTCACCCAAGAATGAACATCCTAAACAACTCAATACAACCCACAATCAGTGAAGATATCAAAATAATTTTACATCTAACAGATCAGTCCAAGACTAGAGCTTGGTATTTATACCAAAACTACACAAAAATCAGAGTTTGTGGATGTTAATTGGCACCATACAAACTCCCTAAATACCTCGCCATGAGGATGTTTTCCCTAGAATACATCAAACAAATGTTAAATTCTGATGACATTCATTTTGTGGTGGAAAAGAAGAAGTCACAGTTTCGCATAAAGACATAGATGGGCCCATTCATATGCAATACCAGGACAACAGGAGAAGAAGCAAGAAAACTTCTTAAAGAGTTGAAATTCAGCCTGAGTTTTACATGGTCTTAGGACCCTTTGGGTAGAATTTCCATGTTAAGAGTAGAAAACAAAACTACTCCCTATATCCATACCTCAAGGCCTGAGATAGAAAAGTATGAAAATCAGTTGGAATGGACAGAGAATACTTTGCAGGAAGCTGAAGAACAACTATTTTCTACTTCAA
Organism: Pinus taeda; assembly: GCA_000404065.3. Classification (NCBI taxonomy): domain Eukaryota; kingdom Viridiplantae; phylum Streptophyta; class Pinopsida; order Pinales; family Pinaceae; genus Pinus; species Pinus taeda. The sequence continues at coordinate 11,021 of APFE031017689.1, forward strand.
GTTTATAGACTCCCACTCCTCAAGAGAAAATGAGTAAAAGATAAAGAGAGGAGGGATCATCATCAACAACTAGTATGCCAAATAATTGAGGATCAGTTACATGAAAAGGGAAAAAGTAACTCCTAGGAAAGATTTTGAAAATGATACAAAAGATCATGATGCCATTATAATTACACATTCACCACCTACAAGTAGCAAATTTGTTACATCTCCTATTGGAACTTCAACATCATAGTGTATGAAGGAAACAGGGTTGGATTCACAGAATGTCTAAGGAGAGAAGGAGAAGACTATTTTTGATAGGTAAAGAGAGATTAAACTTAAGAATTAGATTCTTAAGAACAATAACTACAATTAGTTTTGGAAGTAGACCTCTAGGTCACTGAGCATATTGTTATCAGTTTTTGACACAGAGCATGGAAATATGTAGATGGCCTTTCTTGAGGCCCAAATTCCATCCCGTTGATCAAATGGAGATGCATAAGCACAGTGGTGAGATGATTTCTTCTACAATAACTAATACTGCTACGTCAATGTCTAAGTTGCAGGTTTCATTTGCCAACATTTAGTCTCAGTTGAAAATGGAAAGGGTATCCTCCTTAACAAAGGATAATAGGATCAAATCTTTGGAAGATTTGGTAATCAAGATAGGAAATGATCCTAAAGATATAAATGTTGCGTAAGAGATCATAAAGAATAAAAATATGGATATTGCAACATTGAGAAAACATATAAAATCACCAGCCACAGAGGATGCCCTAACCAAAGACATTGAAGAGGATGAAACACAGAAATTTGACATGATGAAGTTGATTATACAGCAGAATAAATATCTTAGGTAGATGGAGGCAGAAATGGAAAAGATGATAAAAGATGATAAAAGATAAAGAACAAAGTGATAAGATGGCCATAGTCCCCCTGGATGCCATACCCATCACTCAGCTCCCAGAAACAGGAACATCCATTGCAACTACTTCTTCCACTCATACTGCAAGTGTTGAACAAGTAACAAAGACACTGGAGAACATGTCAATCTAGTCATAAGAGAACAAGGCATTGCATGGGAACCTCAAAGCTCTAGAATAAAAGAAAGCCAGAGCTAAAGCTTCTCGTCTTACTGAAGTGCAGAAACCAGAGAGACTGTTAGAGAGATTGCATAAGGTAGAAAGGGATACATCAATTGGTCAGACCTTGGCCCAAGCCAAGGAAACAATTTAGATAGGTATTCTGGACTCTATGAATGAGATTTGGCCATCTGTCCAAATCATTTTTGAACAGAAAGAGTTGATAGAAAAGGCCACAGAAAGCACTATTCACGTAAGGGAGGAGTTCGGAGATATTCCAAAAGAAGCCCCCAACATGATCAAATACTTGAATTCAAAGAACAAATATGAACTTGAAGAATTAGAAATTAGTGAGACGACTGCCACTATTTTGGAAGTCAAGAAATTTTTTACTAAAAGGAACATCATTGATCAATTGGAGGAATGATGTGAAACACTAGAGTTAGGAGTGAATAGGTTTTGCAACAGAATTGAAACATTAATACAGAAAGGATTACCTTGTGTATATGTGATAAATGATAAATTGATCACTTAGGAAGATTATTTTATGAAGATGAAGGAAATGGCCAGAAGAAATGTCAAGTTCAGTGGCATAAAACGCAATATGATAGTCAGTGCATTTTTATAAACCGTGGAAAATGACTTCTACATCCAGAATGAGCTAAAACATGTTTTTACAGTGAAGCCAACTTTTGCAAAATATATTGAGGTTGATGAGATTTACCAGAGGGAAACTAAATTAACCATACTAGATGAAAAAATGTGGGAAAAACTTTGTGATTTACTAGATTAAAGGGTAATTCGGATGCAGTAAAAACAAAAGCTAGCACAACAACAAGCACAACATCTAGCACATCAGTGCAACATAGTTTTGAGGTTGATTAATCAATCGAATCCACCAAAACAGAGCCACCTTACCCATTGTAGTTGTCTACATTTCCTATTTTTCTGCAAAAGGTAAATTGTATTGTTTAGAATAAGGCTAATAATACATTGTCGGTTGAGACGATGATTTTGTTATGATTTTTTAATTATTTTCATAAATAATTCATTGTTTGAAGTATTAAGGGTTGATTTCTGAATATAATTTCCTCTATAAATTGTAATTTTTGAAGTTTCTAGAAGCATCAATAATACAAGGAAATTTTCATAGTATTCATGTGGTGTACAAAATGGTGATTTGTTTCTTCAGTTTATGAGTTTAAACATTGTTTTCATTTCTTTGTTATTTCTGAAAATCTTAATTACTGAACAGAAACTGTGATGAATAAGACATGTTACATATATCACCCTATTCTGGTTGTTATTAATTTTCATGTTTTTAATTGAAGTCAAATTAAGGAATTCTCAATTGCTCCTTAATTTCTTTTGAATCTTACATTTCTGCTCTCTCATAATCCATTTAAATTTATGAAAAGATCCAATTAGTGCAACCTATATTTCCCTGTGAAACTTCTCTAAAATTTCATGCCAAATCCAAGTAAATATTCAGACTCCATAGCCCAATGGAATTATAGCAATTAAATTAACCAAACCATTCAATCAAAACAACCATCACAGTCATAACTAGCCTAAAATTCACATAAAACAAACCTAAATTTTACAAAGAGATCCCTCTCTGAAGCTGGCAAGGCTAGATCCCAAGTTCCAAAGTGGTTTTGATGTTGTCCTATGTGTTTACTCCCTCAACCTTAGAAAGATAGAACGACAACATGGTGGCGACCATACTGGGGACTGTAGGAATTTATAGGGTAAGTTCCTTAGGAAAAACACCAAAGGACACTGCTCACAGAAAAATCACAAATCGATACACTAGTATTATTAACGTGATTAAAACCTTAAAAGAGGAAAACAATCCATGACTTGAGCTAATGCAACCACTTCAAGAAATTTATTAATAAAAGAATGAAAATTTACATAAGATTCTCTCATCAACGATTACCCTACAAATGACCCTTCATGCTCTTTAAATAGAGATCATGGACCAACTAGGTGTTAACCCATGGATCAAGTGTCGGTAATACCGAGGAGAGAATGAACTGTCAGATCACTTCATGTCTAGAACATATCATGATCGTCATATTTTAAGTTACAAAAGTAGATAGTAAAGAAACACACTTTACCTAACTCTACACTAGACCAAGTTACACTTAACTATTTCCTATGTGTCGAAATATCCTAACATCTCCCCTTAACAATGACTTGGGATAGGATTGAAGGATGTACAAATATGACACTAGGAGAAGGAAGGAGGCATTAGAGCCTATCCCCCCTTAGTGACAACTTCTTGAACTCCAACCATAAATCGAAGTTTAGTAAACTTCACCTATGTGAGAGACTTTGTAATGATGTTCTCAATTTGATCATCTATTGAGCAATATTGCACTTCAAGAAGATGGTCATGAATGAACTTTCTAATGAAGTGTATGTGCAGTTCAATGTGTTTTTTGCGCTGATGTTGGGCTGGATATTTGCATAGTTGAATGGAACTTTTATTATCACACCAAAGTGTAGTCGAATGTTGATGCTGAAAGCCAAACTCCGACAGGATCTGATGAAGCCACAATGCTTCCTTATTAGCTTGTATGGCACCATGATAATTTGTTTATGCTGAAGAAAGAGAAATGATATTTTGTTTCTTGCAAGCCCGTGTAATAGGTCCTAAACCAAGAGTGAACACATAACCTGCAATAGACTTCCAATCATCAGGGTCACCAGCCCAATCGGAATCAGTGAAACCAACCAATAGAGGAGATGCTTCTGCACTGTAATGAACGCCAAACTGAACTATACCTTGAACATAATAATGTATTCTTTTAGCTTCTTTCGAATGAATTTCATGTGGTTTTTGCATAAACCGAGCAATAAGGAAAACAACAAAGGAAAGGTTAGGATGAGTATGGGTTAGATACAAAAGTTTTCCTACCAGTTAATGGTATAAGGTAGCATTAACTTCAGGGGAAGTACAAGTGATTGAAAGTTTGGCTCCATAATGAAAGGGAGAAGGGGATGGCTTACAGTCTTCCAGGTGAAAATGGAGTAGAAGATCACAGGCATACCTGACTGGGAAAGGGAAATACCTTCCTTGGATTGCAAGACTTGAAGACCAAGAAAATAATGCAAGTGTCCTAATTCTATCATTTCAAACTTCTTTTTAAGGCTAGATTTCACATGGTTTATAAGGTTGGGATCACTAATAGTAAGGATAAGATCATCAACATAAAGAACAAGAATGATAAGAGACTTGCCCACTTTCTTGGTGTAGATAGTATTATCAGAATGACACCTAGAAAAGCCAATTTCTAAAAGAAAGCTATCCATTTTGGCATGCCAAGCCCGAGGGGCTTGCTTGAGACCATAAAGGGATTTCTTAAGCCGACATACAAGGTTGGAGTCTCTTTGTATAAAGCCAGTAGGTTGTTCCATATAGATTTCTTCATGCAAGTCCCCATGCAAGAAGGCAGATTTAACATCCATCTGATGGACTTCCCATTTGAAAGAGGCAGCAAGGGAAAGAAAAAGGTAGATAGAGTTCATTTTGGCAATAGTGGATAAAGTTTCAGTATATTAAATGCCTTTAACTTGTGAAAAACCCTTAGCAACAAGATGAGCTTTATGTTTATAAACTTCTCCATCTGGTCCATACTTGGTTCTATAAACCCATTTGCATCTAACAAATTTTCATCCCTTTTGAAGAGGAACAAGATCCCATGTTTCATTTTCCAATAACCAATGATATTCTTAATTCAAAGCTACAGCCTAATATGGATGGCCTGAAGCTTCTGCAAAGGTGTTAAGATCATAATTCGCTAAATCTTGAGCCAGTAAAGAAGAGGCTCTATCTAACTGAGAATGTGTACATCTTGATTTGTAGGATCACATGCAAGAGAACCTGTTGCATCTCGAGTAGCATGGACCCATTTTGGAAACTAAGGAGCTGAAGGAGGATCCTGAGAAGGTGGGGGAGGATTGTCATCCTCACTGTCATCATTTGAAGAAGAAATATTTTCAGAAGTAGAAGGGATACAGAGAGGTGGCACATCTGTCGAGCTAGGCTCGTAGGCTGATATATTTTCAGCAAACTTTACATCTCTTCTAATGATAACATTTTTGGATTTAAGTGGAATAAGTCTATATCCTTTGACATCTTCAAAATATCCAACAAAAATACAATTTTCACTCTTAAGTTCTAAATCTTTATGTTTCTCATCTGGAATATGGGACCATGCTTCACTTCCAAAAACACGAAAGTGCATCTGGAGAAATCATCAATGAAAGTTAATAAATACTTGTTGCCACAGAATGAAACAACTGGAAGTGGACCACATAAATCACTATGCACAAGCTATAAAGGGGTTGAGGCGTGCCAAAAGGCACATTTTTCAAAACTATCCCAATGATGTTTTTCTACTACACATCCGAAACAAACACCATCTCTGCAAGGTACCATTGGAAGACCTATCACCATATTTTCTTTACATAGATTCTGAAGGGAGTGATAGTTTAATTGACCAAATCGCTCATGCCAAAGTTTGCTCACTTCATCATTATGAGCAACAAATATCGAGGGACAATTTGATGACCCAAATTTGTTACACTTATACAACCTTTTAGAATCATCAGTAATTCCAGTAGCTAAAATCTATCTAGGATCTCTTATGTCCTTAATTACAACATCATGAGGTGAAAATTCAATGATTTTACCTTCACCTGAATGAGTTATTTGATATATAGATAGAAGGTTGCAGGATAATGTTGGAATACATAATACATCATTAAATTTACCATTGCCTAGATGAACACTTCCAGTCCCTACAACACGAAGATATCTATCATCACCAACATATATATTTTTTGTATTACAATCATTTAAAGAAGAAACCATGTCTTTGTTTTTGTCCATGTGATAAGAAGCTCCAGAATCAATGAGCAACTCATGAGAATTAGAAGAAGATACTTTTAGTGCATAACTAGACGGAGATGCTTGACAACAACATGTAGAAAGTTCTATTCCTGAAGATGAAGTTGAATTTGAACAGTGATCCAAATGGATGTTATGCTTCTTCATTGTTGCTTCCAAGGCTTCCATCTTCTTAAAGAATTTGGATTCTAAGTGGCCATATGGATTACAAAAGTGGCAATGTCTATCAGTCTTCTTCCCTTTGTTTTTATTTTCCTTATCATTTTGTTGAAATGACATTTTGTTTTGAGACTGAAATTGCTTAGGACCCTTCTTTCGTTTAGGACCATTCTTTTTAGGATATTTCTTCTTAGGATTCTTTTAATTTGGTTGTTTTTGGGTAGCTAAGGCTTTCTTAGAAGAGTTTCCAAGATTAAAGATACTAAGATATAAGAGATTTTCTTGTTCTCTTATTATAGAATCATAAAAGGGATCAAAAGAGGGGGACTTGTAGCCTTGTCCTTGAGAAATAAAGGCTTCTCTAGTAGAATGGAAGGTGCAAACAAACATAGAGTAGGCTGGTCCGAACTTAGTAAGAATGGAATAGATAAGGCTACCATCTTCTTTCTTAACCTTAACACCTTCCAAGGGAAGTCCAAGGGTCTTGAACTTGGACAAAAAATCTTCAATGGAAGAAAAATTATTGGGGTCCAATGTAAGCAACTCATTTTCAATTTTATGGGCTCTAATTTCATTTTTAATTCCAAAAACTTTAGTGATTTGTTTCGTTGCTTCATTAGGAGTATCAAGTTTTGTAATATGGAATCTAAGGTTTGGAGAAATAGACATTCCTAGCAACCCACGTGCTTGATCTTGTCTATTTCCCCATTTAGTTGCCTTATCTTCATCTTGAGGTTTGGTTTCTTGGCCTAAGGCTATTCTCTAAAGACATTTACTTCTAAGTAAATCACAATGTAGGACCACCATTGGAAGTAGTTGGTGCTGTCAAGAATAACTTGGCATAGATTTTCCATTTTAACAGAAAATGAAGCTGTAGATGTTGAAACTAAGTGTTCTAATGGAAATATCTCTAAAAACTAGGTTGATTAAAAAAAGGCAGCTCTAAAAACGGCTTCCGGATGAAGAAGTTATGGATTTTTGAAGAAAAGTTGTTGAAGATGTCGACGAAGTGCGTGAATGTGCAAAAATGAATGATAATGTTATATTTAAAAAAAATCTCTCCCCCCGCTTCCAAACTTAATTTAATTAGCTCACTTTAAAAAAAAAATATTATGTGACTCACTTTTATAAATAAGCGAAAGTCACTTTTACAATGGTACTTTATGAGTTACCCACTAAATTGTAACTTAAATAAAAGATAAGTGAATTATAAGTGACTCTCTTTTCATAATTGGTGAGAACACTTTTACATAAAGTAACTTTAAAACATAAGCTACATGTGCTTTTTGAAAAAGTTAACTCAACAAAAATAAAGACTTGAGCTCAAGACCCCTATTCTCATAAAGTAACTTTGGATGAAGTGAGCTAGTTAAAAAGATTAGTAATTTTTGGAAAAGAGGAAGTGGATTTTTTTATTTTTTATTTTTTATTTTTTTAGTCACTAAAACTTTGGGGTGCATGCTTACTTGAAAAAGCACTTTTTTTTCTTACAAAACAAAAACCACAAAACCCAAAACAAATGTGAAAAAAAAAAACAAACCTTACAAATGGAAGTTAGCTTTAGGTGGAAACTAAATATTTTCCTCAATGTTTCTAATTTTCCGAGATCACACTAAGGTGCGACGTAAAAGAGCATACACATGAGAAAAATCCTTCCTTTCTGTTTCTGATTTTCCCAGATTCCACAAAGTCGCGAGGCAAAGAGCATACGCAGAAATGAAAGATATAGATCTGGTAATAAAAAAAAAAAGGAGCTAAATAAACCGAAATAAACAGAGATATGAATAGCTAGAACTGCAAATAAAGAATGTATACCTCCAGATCTTAAACATGACGTATCTAGGGCTATCGGAAACCTTTTCACATGAAACAAAAGGGTTTCCTCACTAGAACAGATGCTCCTTACACAATAGACTAGTCCTCTCGACTAGAAAGCAGTCAGAAATAGTAGATCTAGGAAACGACAGCTGGATGTAGTTGTATCGGCTTCAGATTTGGATCACCAATGGATGCAGCACTGAAATAGCTATAATACCATGTAGGAATTTACAGGGTAATTTCCTCAGATAGAACACCAAATGACACCACTCACAGACATATCACAGATAAATACACCAGCATTCTTGACATGGTTAAAACCCTCAAAAAGGGAAATAGTCCATGGCTTGAGCCAACGCATCCACTTCAGGCAATTTATTAATAAAAGAATGAAAATATACATAAGCTTCTCTCATCAATGGTTACCCTACAAATGACTCTCCGTGCTCTTTAAATAGAGATCATGGACCAATCAGGTCTTAAGCCACAAATCAAGTGTCGGTAATACCGAGGAGAGAATTAACCATCAGATCACTTCATGTCTAGAACATATCATGACCATCAGATTCTAAGTTACAAATGTACATAGTAAAGAAACACACTTTACCTAACTTTAGAGTAGACCAAGTTATACTTAACTATTTCCTATGTGTTAGAATATCCTAAAAGGGATGAATACTTTTTAGATAGAAAATAATTATTCCCTCGTAGTTAATCAATATTTCAATAAAAAAAAATGTTATATCACCATGAAATACTTGATTTGAGGTTGTAATCTTGTATATATTGAGTGTATTTTTTATTTTAATGTTATTGCATGTGTGATGAATTTTAATAGATCTAGCTCCTAAAAGAATTTTCACTAGAGCTCACCCTGATCCTAACCCTGCTGAATATGTAGATAATCCAAAGAAATTGGTGAGAAAGAAAATTCTTACAAAAAGTGAGGGTAGTAATAGTCCTTTGTCTAGGTTTAATTCTGTTCCTCAGAACAATCCTTTGTGTAGGTCTAATTTTCTTCCTAAGAAGTTTGAAACTATTCAAGGCATAAAGTTTAATTTTTCTTTCCAGCATATTTTGTTTAGGACAAAGTCTGAAAGCTTTGTTAATCAGACTGTCATTGATCAAACTTTACTAAAACCATATATACCCCAATCTTAACCTCCCGAATTATATCGTGATCTAGAATACCTACAACAATTTGATAAATTTCAGGGTCTAGTCTTAGTTTTGGACCAAGCCATTGAAGAAGCTTATATTCAACAATTGGTTGAATTTTCAGCTTTATCATTTGCAGTAGCTTCTTTTTCCACCCAATCTTCCCAATCTGTTAATCTACAACCCCCTAGTCCTACTCATTCTATAGTATCTAGTTTTTCACCTGTAATATCTCAAACTATTATTCCTACTATCCATGTAGTTATCACAACTACACCTATCACAGGTCCATCTTCCATTCAATCTCTCATACCAGCTATGGTAGGTTGGTATGCACTTTTGGTGTTGCCAAGGCATCTGAATGCTATGCCTGGAGATTATCAATCTAAAATTTTGACCTTTGATAACTATGGTTCTCATACTTCTCATCAACATGTGGATAGAACGAATGATGTTTTTGAGCTTCAGGAAGTAGATGAGGCTGATGTAAAAATGAGATTTTTTGCTCAAAGTTTAGGAGGTGTTGTCAAAAAATGGTTCAGGAGTTTACCTATAGGAAGCATAGCCAACCTTGATGCATTCCATCAAACTATCTTAGCTAGATGGGAAATCAAGAAAAATCCACTTCAACTCCTGAATGAATACAAAAGAATGAAAGTAAAGACAAATGAAACTGTGGAGGAATACTATGAACAATTTAATATTGTTTACAGTGCAATTCCAATGGACATCATACCCTCCCCTAGCCTAGCTTTAAATGATTTTCATGATGGTTTTGATGTAGACATTGAATATCAACTTAGAGAGAGGGACCTGGAAACCTTGGAAGAAATACAAACCAATCCTGTAAAAGTTGAAGCTAACATCTTAGCCAAGAAGGCCAAACTAAAATATAAACACAAGGTTACCATTGAAGAAGAGTCTTCCACTTCTGCCTCTGATCATAAAATTGATAACCTAGTGAGGGTAGTGGAAAATATTATGCAAAGAGTAAACGTAAATGATCAAGCTCAAATGAGAGAAAACCAAAATGCTCCTCAAAATAGAAACAAAAATTCAGAAGGAATGTTCCCTAAATCAAATAATGAGAACAAAAGGGGCTAGACCAGAAGGTTTGGCCTCCTTTTTAGGAAAAATATATTGATGATGAGGGTGATATTATTGAAGATTTAGATGACATTCAAATAAATCTGATGGGAATAAATGATGATGAAATTGTTTTTGTCACTCAAGAGGAGCAAGAAATTTTCCTCCTAACTCAAACTTACCTTAACTTTGAGGAATCAGATGAATATCAACAAGGTTTTTAAAATGCCATCATGGAAGTCCATAGTAAGTATAACCTTAGGAGAAAAAAAAATGTAGACACTCTCAACATCAAAAACTCTAAGAATCCTGCTAAAAAATCTTCTGAAACAGATCCTAGGAAATCCACAGATAGTTTTCCTAAGAAGAATATTGATAATTATGACAAAAAGATAATAGAAACTCATGTCAAAAAGATAGTTGAAAGTGTTTCTAAAACTACTCAAACTGATATTCCAACCATAAGTCAGCGAAAAGAGACTCTATCAAAAGAAATTATAGATCAATTTGATATTCCTAACCTGATTAAGATTCAAACATCATTCAACATTGAGAATAATTAGAAACCCTGAAAATTCCTATTCCACTAACAGATTTAATGAACAACAATATGTATAGACCTCAAGTGATGAAGGATCTAAACATAGGGGAAAACACAAACCTTGTAAATCTGAATGATGACCATCCTGAACTCTTATTTGGGCTGCAAGTTGAGGGAAAACCACAGGAAGGAGGAGTTCCTCCATTCTATGTTAGCCTAAATATTCATGATAAGATTTTCCATAATGATATGTTAGATTCAGGTGCTTCCCACAATTTAATGCCTAAAGTTGTAATGGAGAAGCTAGGACTTGACATTACCATACCTTATAAATAATTATATTCCTTTGATTCCAACAAACTAAGATGTCTAGGTCTCATCAAAGACATGTGTTACTTTAGCTCAAATATCAGCGAAAAGTCTAGTAATGGACATAGTGGTTGCAGATATTCCCCCTAAGTATGGCATGTTATTATCACGCTCATGGGGAGTGAAATTACAATGTACCCTACAGATGGTTATGATATTTTCCACCATACGAGTTTTTGGTAAGAAAAGAAGATTATATAGGGAAACTTTGATGAAATTCATGGTGAGTAGTTAAGATAAGCCTCAAAACTATCCTCTTTACTCTGTCCACTCAAATTTAGAATCTTTAATTCTTTATAATGATGGATACATAAACACTTAGGTGATCAAAGCAGAAACCAATATTTCTAAAAGAGATCCAAACCAAACAAAAATAATAGAACCAAACACTTTTCTTGAACCTCTGTGGAGCACGACCATTGATGGCTCTTATAGCAAAGATGGTTCTGGAGGAGTGTGGGTGGTAAACACATGAAACAATCATGATGAAGGTCATTCAAACAAGCTCAATTTTCAATGTACCAATAACATAGTCGAGTATGAAGCCCTTATATTAGGATTGTAATTGTTAAAAAAATTGGGTGCCAAGAGAATCTCCATTCAAGGGGATGCTGAGTTAATTACAGAAAAAATTTAGGAGTATTCAGCTAAACACCTTAAGATGAGAGCATATAGAAATGATGTGCTCAATTTTCTAAAGAGTTTTTTTGAACATGACCTTTTTCCAATTCTTAGAAAATTGCAAACAGTTTTGATTTTTCAGCCATCTCCTGTAAAATGCCTTACCCTAATCGACAATATACATTGGAAGTAAAACATCAGCCAACTAGATAACATGAAGTATTGGCAAGTGTTTGGCAATGATAAACAATTTGAAAACTTTATGCAATCGAAGGACGAATTTGAAGATAATAGTATAGACTTGGTATCTGAATTAGAAAATCAAATAGTTGTACATTCTAATCTAGAAAGGAAGTTAGAAAAATCAAATGTAAAAATACACATAAATAAATTTGTAAATAAATAAGAATTGCTTGAGATAGATCCAGAAAAAGAAGAGTTTGAAACACTTTAGTTAAAGGATAACATTTTACCTAGAGGTATAGTTCCACTGGAAGAATGACTTGATTTCAATAATGTGGCTAAGAATCCTAAGATTGAGCCCATAAGAGCAACAGTAGAATATTGCAACATAGGCAGTGAAAAATATCCTAAAATCATAAAACTGTCCAAATCACTCCCAACTGCCAAAAAACAAAAATACATTGCTTTATTCAAGGAATTCAATGATGTTTTTACCTAGAGCTATAAAGATCTAAAAAATTATGATACAGAGATTATACAACATAAAATTCCAATTAAAGAGGATCAAACACCATTAAAAAAAACTTCGAAGAATAAATCCAGTGTTGCTACCTTTAGTCAAGAAAGAAATTAAAAGAAAGTATGACTCTAAAATCATAGTCCCTCTTAGGTACTTTAAATGGGTTTCCAACATAGTGGCGACAAGGAAGAAAACTAGTAAAATCAGATTATCCATAGATTTTTGAAACCTTAAAAAATTTTCCTTAAAAGACAACTACCCATTACCAAAAATGGATCATATTCTACAGAAGGTAGTTGGATCTTCTAGGATTTCTTTATTAGATGGTTTCTCAGGTTATAATCAAGTTTTAGTTCACCATGATGATCAAGATAAAACAACCTTTACTACTCCATGGGGTACCTTCATGTATGTGAAGATGCCTTTTGGGTCAATGAATGTTGGAGCCACATTTCAAAGAGAAATGAATATTGTTGTTGCTAATGACATTGGCAGGTTTATTGTGATTTATCTAGATGACATTACTTTTTATTCCAAAACTGATGAAGAACATTTGTTACATCTGAGAAAAGTATTTGAGAAATACAAAAGGTTTCGGATTTCAATAAATCCTAAGGAAACATTGTTTGGCCTTGAAGAGGGAAAATGTCTTGGTCATATCATCTCTAAGGAAGGTATAAAAATTGATCCTAAAAGGATTGACGCCATTCTGAAAATTAACCATCCTAGAAACATTAAGGAACTTCAACCATTTATTGGCATAATAAACTTCCTAAGAAGTTTCATCCGTAACCTTGCAGAACTTCTCATAAACATGACAAATATGCTGAAAGAAAACTCAGGAATCATAAGGAATATTGAGGCTAGGAAATCATTTGATCAAGTTAAACAAGCATGTACAAAAGCACCGGTACTAATCAGTCCAAATTTCACTAAGGATTTTATAATCTTTTCATTTTCTTCTAAACACATTTTTGTGGTTTTCGTTTTATAGAAAAACAACGATGGATTTGAACAGAAAATTGCTTTCTTCAGGAAGGATTTAAGGGATGTTAAACTCAAATATAATATAATGGAAAAACAAGTCTTGGCATTAATAAAAGAAATCAAAGATTTCAGGGTCTCTATCCTCCATCCTCACATAATTTCTTATGTACCAAATGTTGTGGTTAAAGATATTTTAACCCAAAATGGACCAGATGGTAAAAGAGGAAAATGAATTGCAATCATTCTTAAGTATGACATGGAAATAAAGCCCACCAAGCTTATAAAAGGACAACGGTTAGCCAAATTTATGGCTAAATCAAACTTTAATGAATTGGATATCAACTTTGTAGTTGCATTAGATGATAAAGAGGAGAAGGTGACTCCACAATTAGATGAGGCTTTTATGACCTCACCCAAGTATGCAAACCTCATTTTGGCTTTATTCAATTTAAATGCTCCTCCTGGTTTAACTAAGACAAAGGTTAGAATTCTAAAGATAAAAGTAGTGAAATTTTGCATCATAGATAATCTTTTATATTGGAAATATGCTGGTGGTGTTTTCGTAAAATGTCTATTGAAAGATGATGCAGAAAGAACAATGCAGGAATTCAATGAAGATGATTGCGGTGGACATATATACTAGAAAACCACTGTTAATAAGATCCTTACAGTTGGTTTCTACTCACCTACCATTTTCCCTGATTTTCATAAGAAGGTAACCTCTTGCCACAAATGCCAAATATTTGAGGGAAAAAAGAAAACTATTTCCTTTGCCTCTAAAACCCATATCTGTTGAAAGTCCGTTCCAACAATGGGGATTGGATTTCATTGGAGAAATATATCCACCATCCTTTGCCCAACATAAATGGATCCTCACAACTACTGAGTACTTCACCAAATGGATTGAGGCCACACCTTCCAGACTAACTACTAATGATGTTATTATCAAATTTCTAAAAACCAAGATCCTGTCTAGATTTGTATGCCCAACAAGCTCATTATAGATAATGCTACAACTTTGAAATCCAAGAAAATGATACAATTCTGCAATAAGTATCATATTACGTTGGGACTTTCATTTGCTTATTACCCATAGAGTAATGGGTTGGATGAATATTCAAATAAAATTCTAGTAAACATTATTAAAAAGATGTTAGAATAGAATAAAAATTCATGACACAACAAATTGATAAATGCAATTTGGGCTGATAGGCTCACAACAAAGAAATCAATTGGCATGTCACCTTACCAACTGGTTTATTGGATGGATGTTTTTTTTCCATCCTCGTTGGGAATTTTGGTTATGAAGATAATTTAGGAATTGCAGGTTGATCCTAATGACATCCAAAGGAGGATTGACCAGACTATTCAATTGCAAAAATCCAAGGAAGAAGTCTATAATAAAGGTCCAGTCATCCAAGAGAATAAAAAAATATTTTTGATAGAAGAAATAAAATAGATGATTTCACTTTGGATGATAGAGTTTTAAAGTGGGATTCTAGAAGAGAGGACAGCGGAAAGCATGGAAAATTTTACAATATATGGACAAGAACTTATATAATTGATGCTTTAAGAGGACACAATGCATTCTTTCTCAAGCATATAGATGGAATAGAAATGCCCAATCCACCTATGAATGGCAAAATGCTAAAGCACTATCTCTCTTAGCAATACAAGTTTTCAAGCATCAAATCATTGTAAATATAATTGTATTTATTATTTTGATTAGGTGACCTATTGACAGAAGTTGAAGCCCGCAGAGAGGGCCTTAGGCTTCCATTGATATGCTTCCATAATTACTTCTACAACAAAAGAAATCAGGGGTGGATATTGCTGAAATGGAACACTCAAGGCTACTGATCAAATGTTCTTAGCACCTCACAGGAATCTTATATTGTAAATAATTTTCAATCTGTGAATGATTTCCAAATAAAAGAAAACCAGAATAAAAATTAAAAGAGCGTATAAATAAAAAAAGAAAGACGAAAAACAAAAATATTGAAAAAGAATAAAAGATAGAACCCCATCAAAAGAAAAACAAAAATAAATAATAGTGGAAGTGTTGCAATTCTAAATACCACTACTAATAGATAGATTTCTTCATCATTGATAAATAAAGGTTTTGTGCAGCTTGTTTAAAATGCCACAATGACTAGTTATTTTATTTAATTATGCAGTATAATCATAGTTAAACATGTTTGAAATTCTGTAAATTAGACTAGAGAATAAATATTTTCCAAATAATTTAATCTTGGTAAATCTGTAGTTAGGTAGAAAATGGCATTGATTCAACTATTTAATCTGAATCAATAGGATAATAAGTGATAAGATTCATATAGTTTTTCCTTTTTCATAAAAGAAAACAATGCAGGTTTGCTAGTCTAACTGCAACCCCTTAGAAGAATCAAAATGTTAGTTTAGTTAAAGGGTAGCTAGAAATAATTTAGTTTTATAAATATATGCCTATGTTCATTTTATCCTAAGTTTAGTAACATTGTAAAAAGGGCATGATCGGATAAAGTATTTTTACATATTTTTTTTATTTCTAACCTTCATCCTAACTCCAAAAGCAAGAAATAAAGGTGCATATGGACAAAGTTATTTTTCCGTATAAATTTAATAGATGTTGCTGTCAAAGCATCAAGATCATCTGCCCCTCATAATCCATGACCCTCATTTTCTTTCGTCCCCACTCTCCATTTTACCTTTACCATCGGGGAAAGGGAGTGGGTATGAAAAGGCAGTTTTCCCCTGCTAGGCCCATCCTTACATGTCACCTTCTCATCATTTTGCACCCACCCCAGCCAATACTTCTTACCACTCTATACTCCCTCCAAACCCGCCTTCCCCTCATCCTCTTACCATGTACCTACTTTGTCACCTCCCCCACTCATCTCCCACCACGTCACCTCGTTGTTGCCCAATTAATTGCTCTCTTGGAAAAAATAATCATTCAACATTCAATTTGCCTTCCTGGTAACCGTTCAAACTTAACAGTCACATGCCACATCCAACAGAACTTCCCAGCGTTGTTTAAATCTTTCGAATCATCGCCTTTCTCTCTTTCACTGCTCATTCTCTATAATTCACAGTTTTGATAAGCAATCATCTTCATAGTGTTGCAAAAAGACTAGATCATAATTGACAACCCTCTATTTCCTTCCCTAGCAACTCATTGCTTCAAACTTTTCCTGGTAAGCTATCTTGTCACTTACTATTACTTTTGTTTGATCTAATCATGCCTCCAAAGAGAAAAACCCAGGATAAACATGTCAATCCATTGATCCCTCCCTCCATATTTTAGATCACATTACTTTCGCTGACAGGGATTATCGGATTAGTGAAACCCAGTGTGACTGTGAGTTTTTAGAGCTATACTATTGGTTGGAGGACAAGTATGCAGACAAAACTGATGAAATTGGACTCTAATAATCCAATCTTCCTCATTATATCTTCCATGTGACCTTCCAAGCCCCTAAATTCACCACAAAATGTCAAGCCTGTTATGTCCCTGGCCAAAGAGTTATTATGGCCCCATCTGGTGACGTGCTATTTACAATTACCGGCCAATCCATGAACCAGATGATGATGTCTCCCCCTATGGAAAATAGTCCCCCTTTCTCCTTAAAAGCCTTCACTCAACTTTATCAGAAGATTGATTTTGCTACAAGATCCAGAATGTTTGAGATCTTCCTGCCTAAAAATGCCCAATTACCCAAGATTAACCCTCCATACCCTTCCTCTATCTTCCCTAATTAGCTAAACAAAATATATCCATAATTTCATAAATTTTTGGTTATTATTTTGATCAGTGGGTAGATGAGCCCATTCTAGGTTTCCTTTCCATATTTTCCACAAACAGTAGACCATCCATTTTATTCAATTTCAGTGAATTCTTGGCTGATAGCATTCATGAACAGTTTCTAAAATTTCCAACAGAGAAGGTGTTTAATTATGCTTACATTTTAATCTACACATTCCTTTGTTATCAAGTAGACAAGTTTAGTTTTTCTATGTAGAAGTTATTGATGAAGGAAACTGGCAACCCGTGATTTTTTGGACTGCATTGGTCATGAAGGAGAAACAAGAATTCTCATACAACCAATTTATTGAAGAGTTTGTTCACCCAACAATGAACATCCTAAACAACTCAATATAGCCCAGAATCAGTGAATATATCAAAAGAATTTTACATATAATAGATCAGGCAAAGGGTGTATATTGGTATTTATGGATGCGAATTGGCACCATACAGACTCCCTAAATACCTCCCCATAAGTATTTTTTCCTTGGAATACATCATACAAATTTTAAATTCTGATGACATTCATTTTGTGGTGGCAAATAAGAAGTCACAGTTTCGCACAAAGATACAGGTGGGCCCATTCATATGCAATACAAGGACAATAGGAGAAGCAGCAGACAAACTTCTTAAAGAGATGAAAATTTAGCTTGATTTTTACATGGTCTTATGACCCTTGGGGTATCATTTCCAAGATAAGAGCAGAAAACAAAACTACTCCCCACATCCATACCTCAATGCCTGAGATAGAAAAGTATACAAATTAGTTGGAATAGACAGAGAATACTTTGTGGGAAGCTAAAGAAGAACTTTTTTCTACTTCAAGTTTACAGACTCCCACTCCTTAAGAGAAAATTAGTAAAAGACAAAGAGAGGAGGGATCATCATCAATAACAGGTAGTGAGGCCAAAGAGTTCAAGATCAGTTTTAGAAAAAAGGGAAAAGGTGACTCTTAGGATATATGTTGAAAAGGAGACAAAAGATCATGCTGCCATTATAATTATAGATTCACCATCTACAAGAAGAAAATTTGTTACATCTACTATTGGAACTTCAACATCACAAGGTCAAAAGGAAACAGAGCTAGATTCACAGAATTTCTAAGGAGAGAAGGAGAAGATTGTTTTTTATAAGTACAAAGAGATTAAACTTAAGAATGATAATCTTAAGAGCAGTACCTACAATCACTTTTGGAAGTAGAACTCCAGCTCAAAGAGTTTATTGTTATCATTTTTTGACACAGAGCCTTGAAATATGTAGATGGCCTTTCTTGAGACCCAAATTCCACATCCAAAACATTAGCAGACTACAAGAGAACTACATTTCAGTTCAGCACCAAAGATATCCATCCCATTGATCAAATAGAGATGCATAAGAAGACTGGTGAGATGATTTCTTCTACATTAACTAATAGTACAATTTCATTGTCCAATTTGCAGGTTTCATTCACCAACATTCAGTATCAGTTGAAAATGGAAAAGGTATCCTCCTTAGCAAAGGATAATAGGATCAAATATTTGGAATATTTGGTAATCAAGATAAGATATGATCCTAAATATATACATGCTGCAGAGGAGAACATCAAGAAGAAAAATTTGGATATTGCAACATTGAGAAAGAAACTAAAACTGCTAGCCACAGAGGATCCCCTAACCAAAGACATTGAAGAGGATGAAACACGAAAGTCTAATATGATGAAGCCAATTATAGAGAAGAACATATAGATCATGCAGATGGAGGCATAAATAGAATAGATGATAAAAGAGACAGAACGGAGTTAGAATATGTCCATAGTCCCCCTAGATGCCATACCCATCACTCAACTCCTAAAAATAGGAACAACCATTGTAGCTACTTCTTCCACTCATACTGCAAGTGTTGAACAAGTGACAAAGACACTGGAGAACATGTCAATCCAGTCATAAGAGATCAAGACATTTCATAGGAATCTCAAAGCTCTAGAATAAAACAAAGCCAGAGTTGAAGCTTTTCGTCTTACTAAAGTGAAAAAATCACAAAAGCTTCTCTCTAAAGTGCAAAAGTCACAAAGACTGTTAGAGAGATTTCAAAAAGTAGAAAAGGATATATCAATTGGTCATACCTTGGCCCAAGGCAAGGAAACTATTTGGATGGGTATTCTAGACTCTATTAATGAGATTTGGCCATCCTATCCAAATCATTTTCGAATAGAAATAATTGATAAAAAAAAGGCCATAGAAAACATTGTTCAGGTAAGGGAGAATTTGGGAGATATGCCCACAGAAGCCTCCAAAATTATCAAATTCCTGAATTCAAAGAACAAATATGAACTCAAGAATTAGGAATTAGTGACAAGATTGACACTATTTTGGAAATCAAGAAAGTTTTTACTAAAATGAACATCATTGATCAATTGGAGGAAAGATGTGAAACAGTAGAGCTACGAGTGAAAAAGTTTTGCAACAAAATTACAACATTAATCCATAAAGGACTTCCCAACGTATATGTGATAAACGATAAATTGATCATTTAGGAAGATTATGTTCTGAAGATGAAGGAAATCGCTAGAAGTAGTGTCAAGTTCAATGGCATAAAAGGCAGTGTGATAGCCAAAGAATGTTTAGAAACCATGGAAAATGACTTCTACATCCAGAATGAGGAAAAACATGTTTTTACAAAGAAGCCAACTTTTTCAAAATATACTGAGGTTGATGAGATTTACTGGAGGATAATTAAATTAACCATACCAGATGAAAAATGGTGGGAATAAATTTGTGATTTACTCGATTAAAGGGAAATTTGGATGCAATAAAAACAATAGCTAGCACAACAACTAGCGTGATAGCTAGCACATCAATGCAACATAGTTTTGAGGCCAATTCATCAACTGAATCCACCAAAATAGAGCCACCTTCCCATGCAGTTGTCTACCTTGCCTATTTTTCTGCAAAGATAAATTGTATTGTGTAGAATAAGGCGAATAATACATTGTCGGTTGAGACAACAGTTTTGTAATGATTTTGTAATTATTTGCATAAATACTTCATTGTTTGAAGTATTAAGGGTTGATTTCTAAATATAATTTCTTCTGCAAATTGTAATTTTTGAAGTTTCTGGAAGAATCAATAATACAATGACATTTTTCACAGGATTCATGTGGTGTACAAAATGGTGATGTGTTACTTTAGTTTATGTGTTTAAACATTGTTTTCCTTTCTCCATTATTTCTAAAAATATCAATTACTTAACAAAAACTGTGATGAATAGGACATGTTACATAGAACACCCTATTCTGGATGTTAGTAATTTTCATGTTTTCTTTGAAGTCAAATTAAGGAATTCTTAATTGCTCCTTAATTTCTACTAAATAGTACATTTCTGCTCTCTCATAATCCATTTAAATTTCTGAAAATATCTAATTAATGTAACCTAGCTTTCCCTGTGAAACTCCTCTAAAATTTGATGTGAAATCTAGTTAAATCTTCAGACTTCATAGCCCAATGGAATTATAGAAATTAAATCAACCAAACCATTCAATGAAAACAATCAGTACAATCACAACTAGCCTAAGATTCACATAAAACAAAGCTAAATTTTACAGAGAGATCCCTCCCTAAAGCTAGGAGGGCTAGATCCCAGCTTCCAAAGTGTGTTTCATGTTGTTCTATGTGTTTACTCCCTCAACCTCAAAAATACAAAGCGACAACATCTTCCGTGATAATATTACAAGTAATTATTTTAATTTCAATAAAGATAATTAAAATAATTACAACCAACCTTATTCCATTTCTTATATTAGAAGTTATTAACAGTAATTTATATGCAATTTATGAGCTTTGAGTGATTAGATTTTATAGTTTTATGAATGAATTTGAACATTATATATGTGTGTTAATGGAGTTACTTAATTAGATTGTTGGATTTTCCAAAATGCTCATGGATAGGAGTGATTTTTTTTTGGGATAGTTATTTTCCAGCCGAACCTTTTGTTTTCCAGTTTCTAGCCTCACATATTAGACATAGATCACCTTTCCATCCTTCAATATCTTGTGGTGTTGCAATGCCTTTGAAAATGGGGTTCCAGATAAAACAGGAGCCATTTCGTAAAACAACAAGATGGCCCTCGTGTGAACCTAGGATACTTAGTTGAGGCACTACATCGAGGATGCGTAGTCTGGGGAGAAAATATTACATTCAATGGCGTGGTTTATGGTCGTATTCATATCCTCCAATTTTCTTAGTTGATGGGAATTATTGAACACACAAATTTCTTTGGTAGTTGTGAGGGATATGTAGAGATGATCTATGAAGCCTTTCCTAACATCTGAGCCTTTGAAGCTTAGAAAAACCACATATCTCCATGCTCTCCACATTCCCACTACCATTCAAAAGAAACATATTAATTTGTTGCTCAGAAACACCACATATCTCCATGCCCTCCACATTCCTAGTGTCATTCAAAAAACAACAAATTAATATGTTAACTTGAGAAGGTGTGAGTTAGGAAACCTTATATGGAGCTACCTAGTTTGGAGGCTAAGCCTCAAACATTATATGGAGCATTTGACTAAGTGCATCATGGAGCGTTTTACGAGGAAACCATATGCTAAGTGAATCATGAAGTGTTTTACGAGGGAAACTGTACACTTTTGGGTTGGGCATGATTTTAATTAGTAAACCAGAAAAACGATGTGTAAATCCCTACCTAGCCGCATATGCACCACCAGATTGGGACCAAGCTGCAAATCCAGGTGGAGAACCAATTGACCAAATCTTAGTTGAACCAATTGAATGAATCCCATAATCACCAACAATAGGAAGGGAATATTAGGGAAATGGAAGACCCAATTCTTGGTGTTTACTGTGCCCATTTTATATCATTTAATATTTAAAAGTGATTATTAATTAAAAACATTTTAGTAAAATATTATTTAATTTAAATGGATAAAAAAAAGTATAAGATATTTATCGAAATTTAACATTAACATAAAATAATAATAATAATAATAACAATAATAATAAACATTTGAGAAAACTTAAATTTTAACATAAGGCATTAATCATAATAGTTTTAAGAAAATAATATATATTTTTAAACAAATTCCTTAAATGATATATAAGATAAAATTTCCAACATGTTCTCCCAAGTGGGGAAAAAACAGCCATAAAATATTAAAATGTAACCAAAGTTTAATTGTTTAAAAACTTTAACAACTCTCTAACTCATTGTTTGTTTAAAAAATTTAACAATTCTATGACTCATTGTCTGTGTAGTTTACACTCAACTAAAAAAACAAATGTAAGTAGTTATAGAAACATAATGAACCATTAAAATTATAAATTTAATATCATAAATATATATGGAAAGAAGTTTAATTTAATGTCATAAGTATATATGGAAAGAAGTTTTTATTTTTTATTTTATTTAGAAAAAAAATAACAACATTATTTACTCAAACTCTATATCTTTTTCATACATCTCACTTGGCACTGTGTTTCTCTTTACCGTGCAAGAACATCTATAGGTAGAGACCACACTTAGAAGCCCTCATGTAATCCCCATTACAAAAGATCATCATACCTACTCGCCCACGCTAGCATAAGGGGCATCTCCCCGTGCCCGATAAGAAACATAGAAATAGAGAACAAAAAAACGTAGAAAGTCAAGAAAACTACAACAATATCATAAATTATAAAATAGAATACCCAAATATACTCACATAGAAATAGGGCATTGAACTTATCTGATTGTAAGTTGCCCAAGCTAGTTGACATGGCCAATGAGGCACATTCATCTCTGTTGCATGTTCTATTAATGCTTTCAATCTTTCGGCAATTCCACAACCCTCCTGATTTCTGGCACGTCGGAGAATTGTGACTCTCACAAGGAAATTAATATGTGAACTTAAGTGCATTCAATGCTACTTTCACACCAAGGATTTCAAATACCTTCATGCCTGGGATTTCGAATTGAAAAATTGCATGCCACATTTCTGCTACAGGTTATTGAATAAGGACGACGGCTCCCTACTTCATTTTGGTCGTGGGAGTGATGAACTCCGCCTCTCACCCATCAGCATCAGCACTATCCCCAATTACAATAAAACCGATGGCGACCCTATTTCAATCCCTTTATATCCCAGGATCGATATTACTACTCGTAATCTTTCTCAATCATCCCTCCGTTGGAGTTTTCTTGAAGAGGTAGCTTGAGATCAAGCACCCTAACATGACATGAAACCCTTAGCTTTTGAATGGCTGAAAATCTGCTCCCCAGCCTCATCAGGTGAAAGTTGGTAGTAAATTCCAGTTCCATCCAAGTTCAGGAGAGTGGATGTGTAAAGGAATCCACCATGGGTGTGTGATGTACCTAACCACATGAAACAAACACTGTAAATAAGTTTACTGCTCCAAAAATTAATTGAACAAGTTCATTGCTTGTTTCCAAATGGGCCTATTTAAATGGCCTTTCGTCTGGTCTCTAAACATCAACCTTGGAGTTTGAAGATATATTTCTTATCATTTCTCAATTTTATCTTCATTATCATGAATGTCCTCATCATAAGATCCATTTTCCATCTGAAGGATACGAATGTCAGTGCCCTTTCTCGATTTGGGGGGCATGGATATGATTTGGGATCAAATCTAGTCATTCATGCTATGTAGGCTCCCTTCATAACACCACTAAAATCCCTTCCAACAATGTTCTCCCAAATTTTAAAATCGAAGTTTATATTGGAAATAGAAAACTACTTTTTTTTTTTGTTTTCTTCCCTCTTACTTGATGTTCCCTTGCATGCGAGG
>APFE031017694.1:0-11751 GCA_000404065.3 Pinus taeda
CGGGTCCTAAACTTTCGGAGCCATTTTGAGGCCCTAAACGACGTTTTTTGGGAAATCTGGGGTCAACATTGGTCTATGGACCAATGTTGCCCTTCCAAAGTGGTAGTTCTCGGATAGTTCTTTCTGACGAGCTATCATACGCGTCAAACGGAGATCGTATGCCAAAGTTACGACCCCGGGAAATTGATGTACCAATTTACCCAAAACGGGGCCCACAATTTGGCGTTTCATCTTCTAAGGGTCGGTTTTGGAATATGAAGGGTTTTCCATTGTTTCTCAATAATAAATAGGCCTTCGAGCCTCATTGTAACACAAGTTCGGAACAGTTCAGAGACATGTAGCCGCACATCTCTTCTCAGAGATAAGCTACCATCGTCCTAGCTGGTTTTTTCCAATTCTGGTTGTAAGCATATTTCGGTATTTTCCATTAATGGAATGAAGTGTTATTTCCGCTGCATCTCTTTATTTATGGTTATCGCATCTCTGTATTTATGGTTATCCCTGTAATCTATTGCGTTCCTGTTTAAATCCGGATCATATCCCTGGATGTACCTTTCTGAAACGTTGTACTAGTTATTCACCTTCTCATATTTTCTTGTATACATTGATGAATATCCCCAATTGAAACTAATCCTTTCACAATGTTGTTTGTACACTCTCTTAGGATTATATCCATTAAATTATTTAGTTGTGAAGTGCATGTAATCCATCTCTTGTATTTCTGCACTTGTCGCCTTGTGTCTCTTCAGTTCATACAATATGATCCTTAAAAGCAAGGTGGGCCAAGGGGCTTTCTCCCTTATGTGAAGAACTCTTGACAACCCTTTGTCCAACTAATACTTCTTGAATTACCACTTTATTTGTCACATACCGCGGCATGAGGTGAGGGGAGATATGACAACCAAAGCACCTGACTCCTTCACCTAATTGGTCATGCAAGGAGGATCGATCTCGTATATCATATGGAATATGACTGCAAAGAACTTTTGTGCCAATCTGTCATATGCACGTCTAAATCTTGATTCTAACAATAGTCTATAGTGAAAGTACACTATAATCTTGTTCTGAGGGGTCTATTTCCAATACTTTCCTAGGAAATCATATTGTGTGCATATCCCATCCAATAAAAATGTATACATGTAGAATTTTGGTGCCTAATTTTCCCTCAAAGATGCTTTTTCCTGTGCCATATGATGTTGCAACTCAAATGAAAATATATATGCCCAATTGAAGTGTAACAACCCTGATGAAAATTCCATGTAATAAAAGTTAATAAAGGAAAAATAATAACCATGATTATGGGACACTTATTCCAAGATGAATGTTGGGCAAGGCATCCTAGTGCGGGTGTTCATTTGGTTTATTATGTCTAAGGAAATTAGCAAAGGAAATGGCAAAGGCTTTGGAAAGGCATGAGACTTTATTTGGCATTTTATTTATGAAAATAAAGGAAAATAGGAGAAAAGGAAAGTGAAAGGTCACAGGTTGCATGTGAGGAGGAAATTGAAGGAAAATAATGGAAATTGAAGAAAATAGAGGCCTCATTAATAAAAATGCTTCTAAGGATCAGTTGGTACCTTTTGTTGGTTTAACCTTTTGTTAGTTCAGTTTTGGAGCTCTCTCTCTATTATCTCTTGCTCATACTCTTAGGCACTTAGAGTTATCTTGGAGAAATTCAACATTGGATCAAGCAAGGAAAAGAAGGCAAGAGGAAGCAAAGATAAATCAAGGAAGAGCAGAAGCAAGCAGCTACAACGGAATTATTTATAGGTATCGATTTGCATGTGTGATTTTCTTGCTAGATTTGGCATGCATGGTACATGCATGTCTATTTGGTTCTCTTTCTATCATTGGCATGGGTTTTTCCAGGTGTGACAGTGTTCTTCAGCCTTGCCTTGCCATTTCCAAATAGTCATGGTGTGGTGGGTTCTTTTGTATGTGGTTGAGCTGGATTGTCAGATGGACTCGAAGCTAAGTGGGGTGGTCCCCAGGGATTTTCACAAGGCTTAAAAATCCCAGGTTGGGACACACAGGAAAACCTGAATGTGAACACCTCGATTGAGCCTAGGAATCCATTCACTAGTGAATGATGGGATACACAGTAAAGCTCAGTGGTGAGTACCCTTGATTGGGCTTAGGAACCACGGGATGGGATACATGGTAAAGCACAGAGGGTGGAAACCTCGTAGCCCTAGGAATCCCTTTATCAGTAATGGCGAGATACACAGTAAAGCTAAGAGGTTGGGATGGAAAAACCCCTCACAGTGTAGGTGGAGAGATCCAGTGGCATCCATGCTTGTTTTTTGCTTAGTGATCTGGTGAGGATTGTGGTAAAGCTTGGTAATGTATGTTTATTGTTTATGGCCTAGCGATCCGATGGGGATTGCGGTAAAGCTTGGTTCTATTGTTGAGGGTGAGGTGGTGTAGCCTTGGGAAGCCATGGTTGATTTTAGTTATAAGCCCCACATTCATGTTTGGAATATCGCACGAGGGTGATTAGCTAAAAGAAAGATTTGGTTTAACCAATCTATCACGGAGTGGTAAGTGGAATTATCGAACCTGGTTGGCCTAATCATTCAATAATAAGAACTACTTCTCCTTGGTATTTTATGAGAAAATATATTGGTTTGTATGAGGCATTTCTGACTGATGTATCCTTTTTATTTATGTTTGTTATATGTTGGTTATGAACATGTTTTATAATAATGATGATGTATGGCTCTCATCATGTTTTGATTTGTAAATGAATTTACAATGAATATATGACCTAATAGATGGTAATGCAACTAATGTGATAATGCATCAATGATTCGAGTGATTCTTAGATAAGTATGAGACCCATATGCTCAAATATGTTGTTATGACCTGTAGAATGCATATTTGTGACATGTTTGATGAAATACCTTTCATGGCTAGTAGGGGTCCAACCAATTCTTTTTTGAGTATTTGAATTTGCATCATTGTTTCTATGTTACTTTTCATTCTTGAAAGTTTCATGGAGTTCTGGGCAGTGGTTTTAATATCGTTCCTGAAAAAGTGGCACATAATCCGGGGTCGCAAGCTCAAAACTAGTTGAAAAAGACCCCAGTTGCTTGTATTCCCATGTTGTGAGAGCGACTAGAGGGCCCCACTAACCTACATACCCATGTCATGGGAGTGACTAAGGCTCTAGAGCAGTGAAATGTCATTTTGTCTCAGGGGCTAGTCACCTGGATGGGATGGATGGCTTCTGAGGGTTCTGTTGCAGGCGTAGAAGGTCAGGTTGTTTATGTTCTCTCGGTTCCACTTCGTTAACTATACATGGGGAGTTGAATCAGATTATAGTAGCCTATTGTCACATATTTATCCCAACAGACCAGTTAACTTGGGTAAATGTGGGATAAGGGTGTTAAATGAAGATCTTACCATGGGTAACTACCATATTGAGCTTATATATCTAGTTTTCCTAAAAAACCTCAACGTTCTTCAGCCCATCTGACCGATAACACATGGAAATAAGATACTGATATACATCTCTGAGAACCCTAGTCAGATAAACCGTGGATGACTGGTGGCAAAACTTAGCAGGATCTTGACACCAAGATTTTGGATTTCACTTGTGTTGAGATCGACCCATCTGATGTAGAATTCATTATTTTCATATTATATGGGTCTAAGCATATTGTAGTAGGATTTCATGTCTTCTCCATAATAGGTAGTGATTTGACTACCACTTTCACTATGAAGTACAAGATGAGAGTCATCCATGTGTGTAATCATTCACTCAATCACTTCTACACAAGGGATGACAGAGAATCTGCATGCAATCTTGTGCATCCTATACCTTTTAATATTGATATAATCTTGTAAATATTCAAAGTTCTAAGCAAATTGTTATTGCAAGAATGTGCCTTTTATGTCATTCCATGTGACCTTAGTTAAATTATCTGTGAAGAACTATGTATCTATATAAATGGGAATGGTAGGCTTTGTCACTTCAACGACTTCCTCAGTGCTTTCCTATGAAACTTCTTTGGAGGCCACTTTACATGTAATTGGATGCATGGTTCCAACAGATGACGAAAGAGTAACAATTCTTGTAGCTTGAACACTTGTTTGTGGAAGAACACTCATGGCGAAAATGAATAGCTTTATTAAATCCTAACTATGCAACAATATATTAGCAAATCATATTCAAAGAGCCATTAGATGTAATTTAGAATGTAAATATAACACTGACAACACATACATACATGCATGGGAAAAAAATCTTCATGAAAACAAGGAGGGCGCACTTTCAAAGCACAAAGGGGGTTCAAGCATCATTAGGGGCTTTGTAGTGTATTATTTCACTCAAGCAAGAGAAGGAAAACCTCAAGGGCGCAAGGGTGCACCCTTAAGAGACGAAAGAGTGAGGTTTTGGGACTTCAAGCACTCATAGTGTGCTCATGCGCTTAAAGAGACAGAGAGGGTGCATTTGCACACTCCGAAGAGATGGAAAGACAAATCTTCAGGCCTTCATGCATTCAAGGTGTGCTCATGCGCTCAAGTACAAGGAGGGTTCACTGGCACATGCTAAAGGGAAAACATTCAAGCCTTCGGGGTGCACACATGCACTAAAGGATGGCACAATTTTCTAATTTTATTAGACTTCGGGTTCCAAAAGTGCGTTTTGCCAAAGAATGGCTCAAGGAAAAGTATTGCAGTAAGATTTCGTGATAGAAATGAGAAGAAGAAAGATCTACAAGTTTTATGGATGTTGTCGCAATCGTGATTAGAATATGAAGAGTCGAGGAACATGCAGAGTTTTAACTTGTAACATAGGTTGATGAAGATTTTCTTGATCCAAAGATGTACACCCAACCTAGATGAGAATGATTATGAGAATGAATGATTAGCTAGGTTAATTTAAAAGATATAACATCCAAATTTGTCTCATGCATGCTTACCACTTATCGAAGACTGAATGGATTAGTTGAGGGAAGTTGAGTGGGACCTTATTTTCTAGGGGTGTGCCCACATGCAACAAGGAAGCTCATGCATACATTCAAGAAGATCGCATGTCTTCATGCTGAAGGAATGGGCTCAAGGAGGGTGCACTTGCTAAGCATGAAGGAGTGCACTCAAGGAGAGTGCACTTCTTCAACACAAAGGAGTGCCCTCAACACAAGAGAAATACTTTGTCAACTTAAAGAGCGCTTTTGAATTAAAGGGCATTTTCTTACTTTTGTTTGCTTATTTTGTGCTTTTGAGTACTTTTCGAGTGTGTGCATGGAAAAAAAGGCTAGTTTCTAAGTCAAGAAAAGTCATGAGTCCACATAACCATGGGCTAGATAACACCAATGCTTCTAAGGGTTAGGTGACAACACTTAGGAAACATTCACTTAGGAGGATGTGACACTAGGAGAAAACATAAGAATAACAAAACAAACAACACAATGGAACTAAGAGGCTTGAAATGACAGTTCATGTAGGCTCAAAAATCGATTTAGAAAAAAAAATTGGAGGGTCATTGTCGCAACAACAATGAGGATGGGATAGAGGGTCCTTTGTGTCTCATGGAACTCTAATGAGAGGAGACCCTATACCCTCCATGCCCTCCTCATCCACGACAGCCCCCATGTTGAGGAGGCATATTATCATAGACGAACACTAATGAGGTAGAAGACACCACCAACACCACAGAATACCATGCACCAGACCATTGGACCATTCAAGGTCAGAATAGAAGGTCAAAGGGACATTGTCCCACATAACCACAAACTCTGAACTCTAACCAATGACCCATCCACAACACGCCAGGCTAGAGGAGCCAACAAAAACTACAACGTAGGAGCGAACCTTAAACCATTGCACCACCCCAAGGCCAAAAGAGAAGGACAGAGAGAAACTTACCCAACGAGCCACAACCACCCAACTCCATAAAATATTCCACCCTCGACAATCTAGGCTCGGGGGCTTCTAGGGATAGACATATAATAATGAGCCAAGAGAAACAACCACCTACAAATGTAACAAAGTAATAACCCTTGACAATACACAAACCAAAGCAACTTAAACACCAGCCCACAAGCCACAACACAAGAACAGGTTGTCAAGGACCTACCCCACCCCAATTAAACCATAGGAGAAGGGGAACCTACACAACATTCACCACGTGTTCAAGCAACTCGACCTATCAAGCCAATGTAGGAGAGAATCCACAAGTTGGCTCATCCATGGGAACCCCTCAAAAAATGATGTTAGAGAGACCAACGAGCCTACTACCATGCTTTCTTAGAACATCAATCCCTGGGATACCGCTTTCCCATTTCAGAACATGAAACTGATTGCCAATTTGAGTTGAGATGAGCATAAGTCTCCCCAACTATAAATACTAAGAACAAACATTGCCAACCTTCAATGCACTAACCATAGAAACCACTAGAATTGAGAGCAATAAATGCCACATGTTGCAAGCAATAGGCTCCCATGCTCTTGCATTGGCAGGCGATGCCACACTAGCCATTTCAATGATCATCTATATGATCTTAAGGGAATCATACACCCCCCACTATACTATGATTCTCGAGGCATTGGCATTCCCAATGGGGAGATATAAACACACAAATTGATCAGTCCCAACAAGTATAATTAATTAACATGTTGCAGAAAGCATGCTACTACATTTTCTTGGGATTACCATGATATAAAGGGAATTAATCCCAACACATGTACACATCACATATATACTAGGGAATATTGTTTCCCAATTAGATAGTCACACAAATGAATGAACCCAAACCTTAAAGAAATAGTAAGGAAAGAGTTGCAAAAATTGTTGGATACTAATTTTATCTACCCTATTTCAGATAACCAGTGGGTCTCACCCTTGGTGATAGTTCCTAAAAAGAATGAAAAGTGGCAAATTTACATTGATTATAGAGAATTAAATAATGCCACTTTGAAATACTATTTTCCCCTCCCTTTAATTGACCAAGTTTTGGACACTTGGCCTCGTAAGAAATACTTCTCACTTCTTGATGGATTCAATGGATATAACCAAATATAGATACCTCCAAAAGACTTGGAAAATACCACTTTTATGTGAACCTGGGGAAATTATGCTTATAGTGTGTTGCCTTTTGGGTTATGCAATTCTCCCGCTACCTTTTAGACAACTATATTAGCCATGTTTTCCAATATTATTCATGATTGTTTTAAGATTTATATGGATAGATTTTATGTGTATGGTAACATTTTTCATGAAGCCTAAAAGAATATTGAGAAGGTTTTAATTGGGTGTCAAGGAATTAACCTTTCTTGAGCAACATAAAATGTCGAATGATGTTGATTGCAATGATTTTTATTGGGCACTATATATTTGATGCAAGAATGCAAGTTGACCCTACAAAGATTGAAGTAATTTCCAAGCTATCATCTCTAAAATCTCCAAAGGAGGTGAGAAATTTTTTAGGACATGTTGGCTTATATAAGAGAATTATATATAATTTACAAAATTGGCTTATCTTCTATTTAAATTAGTTGCTAAAGATGTTAGTTTTGTTTGGGATGAATATTGTCAAGTTGCTTTTGAAGGGTTGAAAGATAATCTCACTAAGGCACATGTTCTAAGGGGACCTCATTGGCCCCTCCTATTTTACATTTCCACAAATGCCTCAGAGATAACCCTTGGAGCAATTTACATTTTACATTTTCATGTTTTGCATTGAACAACATGAAAAACAATCATCTTATGCATTTATTTTGTTAGTCAGAATTTAATGCCTACTAAGATGAACTACACAGTCATGGAGAAATAATTCTTAGAAGTAGTACATGTAATAAATAAATTTAGACATTACATTACTAAGTATGAAAATTTTATCAATATTGACCACTCAACCACAATATATATAATGCATAAACCAATAACAAATCACAGAGTTAGTAGGTGGCTTTTGTTATTATAGAAGTTTAATGTTACTATTTTGGATAGGCATGGGAAAACTAATTTAACAACACATTTTTGTTTTAGGATCCATAATGAAATATTATATACTCCTATAAATGATTAATTTCCTAATGAAAATTTGTTTTTTGTATCCACTAATGTTCCTTGGTTTTCATGCATGGAAAATTATTTAGTTGCAAGAAGATTACCACAACATTTGTCGTCTAAAGAAAAATAAAGTATCATCACAAATAATGCCTCCCACTCTTGCATTGAAGGAGACCTTTTTCGTACATGGCCAAACATGATTATTAGAAAATGCGTACAAGAAGATGAAATGTTTGATAGTTTAAAATCATGTCACGACGAACTCTATGGAGGATATTTCACTGACATACAAACAATAAACAAGGCTTTTCAAACAAGTTACTATTGACCCACTTCTTTTAGGGATGCTAAATAACATCTTCTAATATGTGATAGTTGTTAACAAATGGGCCACCCAGAGGTATTCATTGTGCCTTTTGAAAAATGAGCTTTATACTTTGTAGGATCGATTGCTTCAATGTCTAGAGGTAATAGGTTTATTTTAGTTTTCAATGATTACGTAACTAAATGGGTAGAGGCTAAAGTCCTACTTTGTGCTACTAAAGAACTTGTTGTTTAATTTCTATTTAAAAATATTATTACCAATTCTAGTGTGCCTAGATAAATTGTAAAAGATCAGGGAACACAAATCACATCAAAATTGGTGCAAACCATCACTGAGTGATATAGGATTAAGCACTAGAATTCCTCTTCGTACTATCCAAAAGCCAATGGATAGGTGGAATCAACCACTAATGTCATTGAAGCAATCTTGACTAAGACCATATAAAAGCATCGTAAAGACTGGGTTGATCAGCTTCTCGAGGCATTGTAGGTCTACAGAACCACATGGAGAGATATTATAGGGTTTACACCTTATGAACTAGTGTTTGGTAAGCATATTCTTCTCCAAAAAGAATTAAAGGTGAAAATTTTCAGAACTGTAACTCAGTTGGGTATGGACCTTTCAGAAGCCCAACAACAAATAATATCTCAACTAAACAACTTGGATGAGATTTATCAAGAGGTCGTTCAGTATAAAACTCTCATCCAACATTAGAGGAGTAAATGGCACAATAAGTTCATTCAAAAAAATCATTTCAAACCAAGTGAATATGCTCTCCTTTTTTACTCAAGATTTAAAAAATTAAAAGGAAATTTCACCACACACTAGATAGATCTATATGAGATTGATTAGATCTTTGATAATAGCTTGGTTAGAATCAAGAAAATCGACAAGGAAGGAACTTATTTTCAAGTTAATGGACATAAAATGAAAGTGTATAAAAAGCCCCTAAGCCAATAGGAGTTCATTCAACATGTTTCATAACAATCCAAGATGGAAGTAGCAGGCAACAAGGATCCTTAACTTGTTGTATTTATTCCTTGATCCCCTCTCTTTCTCTCTTTCCTTTTTCCAAAAAAAAAAAATGAAATATGAAAAAAATGTAAAAAATATATGAAAAGCAAAAAGTAAAGTTAAAAAATAAAAGTCCAATTGTGAAAACCAGTCTCCGGTGTTATGAGACAAGAGTTTTTTCTTGAAAATCATGTAGCCAACGGGACAATTCTCCCTCATTTTTTTTAATAAAAGAAATGCCAATAGTTGCAGAATAAGCGAAATGATATTTTCTCAAAAATCGCTTTTTTTGTGTCTTTCATTTCTCTAAACAACAATCTTGAGTTTGTCACAAAATCAGGGTCATGAAAAGCTTCTTCGTTATCAACTTTGGGATGGTAATTCTTGCTAATATTGGTGCCCAACTAGTGATCACCTTTGCAACAATTATTTTCATGAGCTTTCCCCCTCTTCATTGGTTTTTCTTTTTCATTCAATATGTAAATAGGAAGACGAAAAATAAAATCTTTTGCATCAACATCAACACTCTAGTTTATTTACTTTAAGGAAAAGGCTCAACAAAAGGAGCATAAACTTTATTGTCCTCCAACATTAATATTGCATGGTGTTGTCGTTGCTACAACACCGTTTAAATTTTGGCCTTTATTCAAACTTTGGAGCCTCCTTTAACCATGTTAGTTGTATTTTCTAGTAATAAAAGGCATTCCACGCTTGTTCTCTAAGTTTCCAAGTCCCTTTGAGAATAAAATCCAAGTGACATCTTTTGGTAAGGGAAGTGCTTCACTTTGTGAAAGAGAGTTATAACACATCTTTAAGAGACAATTTTGGTATTAATGGGTCATATCTATCATAGAGACATGTATTAGACTAATTCCTAAAGTTGTACACTTTTTGGTTGCCATCATCACTTATGTCGCGAAGTGTCTCCTAAGTGTCACACTTGGAGGTAAGTGTTGTTTTGTTGTTGTTTCAATAGCCACATGTTGATTTTGGGTGTTAAGTGTTTCATTTTTGTGTGGTTAATTGTTTATCAGTGTGTGATCATATTCAAGTCATGTTCTAGTTTCATCTCTCACCTTACCGACCCCACACATAATCAATTTCTAAAGTGCTCCTTGCCTGACCAATCAATCCTCAACTTGCCTCCCTGAACTACACATTGTGTAGTCTCAAGCCCTAGTCAGCCACCCTTTCCTCTTGGAACTGCACACTACACAATCACTGCCTCCAAGGACTGTGCATAGCATTGTCACTACCTCCAAGGATTGTGCATTGTGTTGTCACTACCTCTAAGGACTGCGCATAGAGTTGTCACTACCTCTAAGGACTACACATTGTGCAATCACTACCTCTAAGGACTGCGCAATCATTGCCTCCATGGATTGTGCATTGTGCAGTCACTACCTCCAAGGACTACGCATTGCACAACATAATGCTTAGTCTCTTCCTCCTATCCTAAGAAATTTCACAATTCTCTCTCCCATCCAGTCTTCCACTGCACATTTTGTAGTCTCAGTCAATAGTCAACCCTCACTGCATCCCTGACCTGTGCAAACTACACAATGTTGTGGCTCAGTCTTCCCTGAACTACACATTGAGAAATCATAGTGAGTAAGGTTACCTTGTTGTGCCACTGTTTCACTCAATTGCGCAGTTTTGTCTCCCAGTTCCTCAACCACTTTTCATTGCATAGTCACAGTGACCATACCTCCATCGCTACCTTCTAGAACTGCACATTACACAATCCTTGAGCCTCATCCTCAGTCCTGCATTCAGTCCCAGGTCGAATCAATGAATTACATGAAGAACTTATTCTAGGACATTTTCGGGTTGATGTCATCTTGTCATGAGTGAATTTCATCTACAAGTATTTTATCTTAACATGATAGGATGATGCTCAAAAACGATGCCAAGGAGACCATGCAAGAAGACATTTGTGAAGCTAGAGAGACAAAGATGATCGTCAAGTAAGAAGATGAAGGGACACTAGGTCATGACAAAATATTGAAGACCATGATCACATGGAAGACTCCATATCATCTAGCCTTTTGGAGGAGGAATATGAAGTACATGCAAAACTTATCATGAAGATACAAACATGGCAGCAAGAAGAGGAGATTGGAATGAGAACTCTACAATGAAGTCAATTTCATCAATTCCAAGTCATTAATTGTCGAAGTGTCATATCAAGAGTCACATGTGTCATTATATTTGCCACATCATTATGGATGTAGTTATGTATGTAGGTTTTAACCCTGTACAGAAATTACCTGCATACGAATTCTAAATCACAAGAAAAAATAAAAATACGAGAGCATAACACATAAAACACATATACACAGAGATTTCCCACTAGATCTCAAAACCGAGACTACCAGCTTGATTTTTCATT
>APFE031017701.1:13487-29694 GCA_000404065.3 Pinus taeda
GGGGGAGGGAATAAGTATATAGGGGAGTTATTAACATAGTTTTAGTAGGGGGAAGGGGAGATAGATAGGGAGTTACATAGTAGAGTTAGCAGTCAACATGACAATGATGAGAAAAAGCGCTAAGTATGTAAATCGTAGGCTATCGAGGAGAAGTAAGAGTTGTAGAGGAAGTATGGGCTTTCCTTGAGTAAAGCAGATCTTTACCAAGGCAACTGATATGAAGAATGATGAATCTGAGAGGTATCAAGCAGATCTTGACCTCTTTTAGGGGATGTTAGTGAGTGATTTGGGGAAGAGGAAGAAGGGGGGAGTTAGACATGCCTCGCTTGAAGTCCTTTAAATGGAAAACTGCCTCCAACTTGTGATCTGAATAGATATGACACTTTGAAAACATGAAATGGATCACATAGCTTGATTTATGCAACCACAAAGCTACTTACCTAGCTTACTTACCTAGCATTTTTTCTTCTTTTGGTTTGGGTGCACTTGAACTAGCAAACCCAGCTTTTCAACTTTTTCTTATTTTTACTGTCCTCCTATCTACATCTACACTTATTTCATCAAGGGGCTCCGATTAGGCTGTTGAGCACCCTTGCTTCTCTACCTATCTAAGAATCTGCCAAGGTTAAGTTGTTTGGATAGATAATGATTCTCTATATTCTACCACAGGAAATTGAAACCTAGGGAGACCAAGATTAAGCTGTTTGGACCTCCTTTTAACTGCAAATTCTTCAAAAATGGAATAACTCATCAAAATTGGAATACAACAGTGGCACTTAGGCTAGCACACTCTCATGGCATCCTTCCTTGGCCTTTTTTAGCAAATATGGAGCATTGCAGTATGCATAGTACGACATATTTGGCATGTAAAAATTTCGATCATGAAAGATGAATAACTTGCTGCAGCAGGAGGCTAACAACTCCTCTAATTGATAATGCAGATTTGGGTCTGTAGGGCTTTTGTAGACTGATAGGAGTGTTTGGTTTCTTGTAGCAACCATAGAAGCTCCTCATACTCATAATTTCTTCTAGTTGGAGCCTTTGGAAATTATTATAATTCAGGAGGCAGCCTACTTGTGGTGATAGAGAGGCATTCTCTGTTGATGATTGGTGGAAAAGAGGTGAAAATTGGAACTGTTGTGGGTGATCAATGAAACAATGAAGGAAAAATTGAAAGCTAATGGGATGTATAGGTGCTAAGGAAACCCAAAGACCTTATCCTTTTATCACAGATGGAAAAAAATTTAGTTCTGCACCTTTTTTCTATGCTTTGGGGTATCTTATTGCAATAAAAGATATTTCTTGTAGCAATTCAAGACAATGATTAAAACAGATGGAAGAGAATCGAGAATGATGGAGGAGGCTTAGAAAAAGTGTGGGAATGACTCTAAAGGTGAATTCTTGGACTGTAGGATGATCGTCTGGACTACTGCTAGAATTTTGTTATACCTGCATCACTTTTAAAATAGATAAACAGAGGTGACCTTTTTTGTGTTTTCATTTCTTTCTTGTTTATTTTTCCCTTTTTTTTATTATTCTTAGGCCTACAGGCTGTGTCATAGAGGTTTCAACCTAAGTGGGTCTGCCTCAGGTGCCTCAAGGGACATTTTCGCTTGGGGATCTTTTATTATTATATTTATTTTTTATTTTCTTTGGGCTCATTGGCTTCCTTAGGGAGGTTTTCAACCTATGAGTTTTCCTTAGTACCTCAAAGGAGGTTTTTAGTTGGGGACCAACTTAAAATCCATCTTCTGGACCCTAATAATGGATTGTGAGGAACTCAAGCCCAATTTCTTATTTTGAAGATCCAAATCCATATCTTATGGTAGGACTTTTGCTTCAACTTCTTCCGAAGGGGAGTTAATAATCTCACGTGGTAATAGATTTTGTTGATGCACTTCAGGAGACTTTTGTTTGACCTCTCTAGGGTTCTGGGATTAACCTTACCCTAATTGTATACTTAATTTAATGCTTATATGCTCTAGAGACTCCTTTAGAGAGGAGAGAGACTCAAACCTATTTTTAGACCTATGGATCTCGTCAAGATTTGAGGTACCATAAGGACTCAAATTTATGTTTTTTTTTGGGGGGATTTTTGTTGAATCAACTAGCTTTTTTTGAGAAGGGTTTTCTTCAAGAATTTTTGTGGCATTCATCAAACAATTCCTAATACCATTCCATTATTGATGACAACATCTGCATCTAAATGGGACTTGTTTATAATCTAGAGATTGCTTCCAAACACTATCCTGATAGTAAATATCTATGGAGGTTGGAAGAGACTGGAAGATATTCATATAAACACAAATATGTGCATATGAAGTATACTTCCCTCTCTTGGTAGCCTCTAATACTTCGACAAATTTGTCAGTGGGATTATTGATGCCTTCAAGGGTTTCCTCCTCCTAATATTCTTTGGGGAGAGAAAAGACACATGCCCACATGAGGCTTCAAAGAAATCCTCCTTCTCTGGATTATACTGCTCCTCCAGAATCGCATGAAGAGTTCTAAATTGCTGAAATAATACAACCCTCCTTCAAAAACACTCGATCTATCTTCTAAGTTATAGAAAATGTCTATAAAAAATCCTTGGCCTCTAACTCTAATTCTATTTGACCCTAGGGGTTCCTTTTATTTTGTATCCACCCACCTTTTCAAAGGCCCATAATCCAATAAATTTGCATATCAAAGTGTGATCATGCATATATTGGATATATTCTCCGATCTTACTAGATTTAACCTTGTATTTTGGAACTTACATTGCATTTGGTAGGCAACACCATAAGTTTTTAGCTTGCCACGATGCACACAGTGGAGGGCTTGTTATGAACCCAAAAACCCCACTACATCTAGTTGCTCTATGAAAATTTTGTTGAAGATGAAGAGATTAGCAGGGAATCCCAATGGATCCAGACTCATTATGAACTCCCGAAACAATTTAACTAAAAGAGAAGGCTGCACTCCCTCTTAGGGAGCCAAGCATAAATGGTTATGTAAAAAAAACCATAGAATTTGTAGAAAAGACCGGAAAACCTCTATTAAATATATTATAATTACTATATTTTACCTTATCCTTTTTAATTATTTTAATTTATATTCATCCGCTTTTTAATTTATTATTTTATGATTAATTTAATTTTAATTTACCATCTACCTATAATATTTTCATAAATATAAAACAATATATTTAATATATATATATAACCCTAAACTCATAACCATAATTTATAGTGATTAAAAAAATCTAAGTAATCATTATTATTGAGAAGTAATTAAATATATTTAACTGTTATTCCATCAAACACCCACAAGATAGGCAATGATGATGCCACGACCGCCTAAGTTTCTATGGTCCATCCACTTTTTAGGTTTTTTATTTCGCTTGTATGGTTAAAGTTAATATAATTTACAATCTCTATATAATATTTTTATAAATGTTCAACTAAAATATATATATAAACTATTTAGTGAATAATAAATATTATGATTTAAAATTAGTCAATAATATTATTGTAAAGTATTAAAGTGTTTATTCGTAATTTTCGGCATGCATAATTTTATTACAATTTTCTATCCGAGGAGGGATGTCACAAGTATCCAAGGGAGATCAATTATTAAACATTTTTCAACAAATCCCTCCAAAGTACATGGAGTATTAATGTTTCTAAGCAGCCATAAACAAGATGTAACAGCCAACACAGTTATCATGTTTTTTTTTGCTTATTAGACTTTGATGGAAACCTTCTAAATGTTAGAAACATAGAATATAGAAAGTGATAGAATACAAATTAGATAGATATTATATTTTAAAAGAAGCCTTAGGTAAGATTTTAGAAACATAATATGAAAAATGTGGCAATATCTTTTGATGCCCAGGATTTCCCAGAATTGGAATCATAGGCAATATGAAACATGTATGGGCAATCAAGTATATGTAAACAACTTTTATCTTCTGAAATTTTGTTGATTTTTTTCTTATTGAATATATATATAAAAAAAAACAATAGGATGACTAATATAATGCTCAATTTTGAAATATAAAGAATGTTATTTAGTTATAAATTAAAATAAAAATCATTTTTATTAACCATTATATGAGAAAAAATTATAATAAAGTTAATATTATTCCTTAATTTATTTGGATAAAAAATCGAAGAATAATTTCTAACTAAAAACATCCAAGGGAATCAACTTTTTTTTTCATAGATTTTAATATATATATAATTGAACATGTATTCATATAGAATGTCATGTTTACATATAAGCTCTAATGAGCATTATACCTAAAATATGGCAAAATCCCACAGTAAATCAATCTACTGGAAATCATAGTATCCTATCATCACAATACAAAAGAGTGGAAATCATTATCTCCAATCGTCACAAAACCAAGGATTAATACAATATATATTCATGATACAAATTGAAAATGTAAAAACATGTAAACATCATCAACAATTGAAAACCAAAAAATGAGTGAACATCATCACCAACTGTAGAGTATAGATATGTCATAAGCATATAACCAACGTTAAAATAGCCAAAGACATAACATACCCCTTAATGCAATGGAAAGTAGCCAATACATTGTGTTTGACCTTGCCGATAAGCTGAATATTTGATTAGCCCAGGTGTCATACCAAACCCTTTCTTTCACAATGCGTCAGTTTCCCTGTTAAAAACACTATGCAAATGTGTGAAGCTAACCAAATGAAATACTTCTTTAATCTTGCAAATCTTATGCATTCGGTGACCAAGGAGGGGAGGGGCGAAAGTAGTTCCTTTATTGATCCATTATATAGTCACCTTTGAGTCATTGAAAATGTGTGCCTCATCAATATTTATCCATCTTGCATAGATAATCTCTTCTCTATTGTTTGTCTTGAACCCTCCATTCCAACAAAAGTGGAAAATATAATCTGCGTTAATAATGAGTCGGGCACCACATCCATAGGTAGAATTTTGTGCAGCCCCATTGAAATGTCTAATTGGAAAGGATATCGATGGATCCATGATAGTTAAGATCCTTGGAATCTTGTAACATCCCTGGTTAAAAATCCATATAATAAAGTTAATAAAGGAAAAAGAAAAACCAAGGTCATGGGACACGTATTCCAAGTTGAATGTTGGGCAAAACATAGTGATGGGGATCACTGGTGAAAAATAAATGGCTATGGAAATTGGCAAAGGCATTGATAAAGTAAAAGAGGCATTAATTGACATTTTAATTATGAAATAATGGAAAAATGGGAGAAAAGGAAGGTGAAAGGTGACATAATTGCATGTGAGGACATTTGAAGGAAAAATAGAGGAAAATGAAGAAAACAGAGGTCTCGATGATAAAAAGGCTTCTGAGGATCAATTCACAACTTTTGTCAATTCATTGTTTGACACTTTCATTCTATTCTCTCTCTCTCATACTCTTTCACACTTAGAGTTTTCTTGGAGCACTCTTGGAGGATTTTGGCATACTTTGGCTTTGGAGAAAGAAAGAAAAGGAAATGTAGGAAAGTGCAAGGGGACATCAGGATCAAAAGCTACAGTGGGTCTGATTTATAGGTATTGATTTGTATGTATGGTTTCATTGCTAGTTTTGGCCTGAATGGTATATGCATGCAGTTATTTCATTATGATTTGTCCTTAACATGGAGGAATTCTTGGATTGGCAGTGGTTTTTCCTATCCATGCCATTTCCTGAATAGCCATGGTGTTGTGGGTTTTCTCATTTGTTTTATAATTGGTGCTCATGTTCCTTATGGATATGAGTTGAATTATTAGTTCCTAGAGCCTTGGTTGGACAAATTCTCTGGAAGCCTTGGAACAACATGGGTTGAGTTACTAGTTGTGGAATCCTTGGTTGTACAAACGCTCTAGATCCCTTGGTGGGTTGAGTTGCTATTCTTGGAGCCTTGGCTGAACAAATTCTCTAGAGCCCTTTGATAGCTGTCAATTCAGTTACTAGTCCTAGAGTTGGGTTGGACCAAATGCTCTAGAGCACTGGACAACTTGGGTAGAGACTGATCTAGTGATGGTTAGTGATGTCTGACCGTGAGGTGGAATCACTGGTTGAGGTTTGAGGTTGTTTGGCCTTTGGAATCCTTGGTTTGGTTTTGGTTAGTTTATTCCATGAGATCCCACATTCAGCTTTGGAATATGGCACGAGGGCGATTGGATGAAAGAGAGATTTGGTTCAACCCAATCTATGGTCGAGTGGTACGTGGAATTCCCTGACTTGGTTGGATTTTTCATATGTTAATAAGAGATCTTTTCCTCTTGTAATTCATGGGTATTTATACTTGTTATTATGTGTCTTTGATGGTTGTCATATCATTGTTATTATTATGGTTATATGTTGGTTTTAAGGATCGTTTCATGACAGATTTTAGTTATGGATCTTAACATATTTTGATTGGTAAATGAATGGTTATTGAATGCATGACATAATAGATGTTTTTTCATTTATTATGAGAGGAAATTAGACTTTCTTAATGATTCTCAGATAAGTATGAGACCCCTATGTTTAGATATGCATTTATGACCTGTAGATTGCATGTTCACAATGTGTTTGATGAAATGACTGTCATGGTTAGACCTAGTTAGGTCAAGTCCTTGATCAATTTTTGTGTTAGGGGATTTTTATTTGTGTCATTTATTGTTTATGAAAGTCTCATTAAGTTCTGGGTGGTGGTTGGGATCCAGAACCTAAAAAGGTGGCTCAGATTTCGGGGTCACGGGCTCAAAACTGAGTAATTTAGACTGTAGTAGCTAGGAGGCGGGGTCATCAAAGTGACTAGAGGGTTATAATCGCTAGATTTCC
The DNA here is from genome assembly GCA_000404065.3 of Pinus taeda. Taxonomy (NCBI): domain Eukaryota; kingdom Viridiplantae; phylum Streptophyta; class Pinopsida; order Pinales; family Pinaceae; genus Pinus; species Pinus taeda. The sequence continues at coordinate 20,305 of APFE031017701.1, forward strand.
TTCGCATCAAAGTGATTGGGCTCCAGATCATTGTAAAGGAAATTTAACTCGAGTTTTGGGCAATTAAAGTGGTTGTTTGGCTCTTGGGGGTCCTGTAGCCCTTGAGGAAGGTTAGTAAAATTTCATTTTATCGATTCCACTTCCTTAACTGTACTTAGGAGGATGAGTCATGTCATAGTAGCCCTCATATCATGTTTACCCTGGCAGACTAGTAAAAGTGGTGTTGGGCCTTGAAATTGTCATTCACTTCCATTACATTTTCACTTATATTTCCATATTGTCACCTTCACTCCACTTCTATTTCAGTACATTTACCTTACTATTATCATTATTGGGTCACATTTATGTTTTTCCAAACTTTATTAATTCTTAGCATTTTTAAGTGAATTTATGGTTAAAAATTAGAAAATAATGTGCATATGCTTATACCTAACAAGTGGGATGAGATTGTTGACATGTGTAGGTCAAAAGGAAACTTCTAAAAGACCCTTATGTGGCCTCCCAAAACCAAATTCGAATTTGAGTGGAGAAGATCATGAGATCATTAGGATATGTGTCACATTTCCTATTTGTATTGAAACTCTAAGAAGACATGTATCTTATCATTTCCTATTTTGATTGTAACTCTAGAGATATAGGGAGAGATTCATGGACTCTCATTAATGAGATAGCTTCTCATATTTTTGTATAAATAGGGGAAGTTTCCTCCTATCATAGGGATGTGAAAAGTTGGGGAAATGCTCTTGTTTTGAATATAGAATTTGGATTTGGCACCATACTCATGAGTGATGTTCACTTTGATTTGGTTATGTTCGTATTTGGAGCCTCTCAACTTTTCATCCCTCATGCTTTTGGATTGGCCATCTATAATGTGTGAGATTTATTGTTTTTCATAGATTAAGATTTGTTTATTTATGTCATATCTTTTCCTGTGTGAGAGGTTAAGAGTGATTGTTTTTTATTTGTTTTCATATCTAGAGGTTAATAATTATTGTTTTTTCTTTCATTTCATATCATGTGGTTTTGATTATTCATTTCATAAGATCCTAATTTGATAATGCACACATGATCTCTTAGAGTAGATTTCATTTTATGCAATTTCATTTTTGAAAGAGTGGTGTGCTTTTCAATTCTCGCAAGTGTGGTAGATTAATACTTCAATTCCTGCAAGTGTGATAGATTAAGATTTCAATTCCAAACACTGTACTATAATTTCCTTTGAATTGATTGTTGAATTAGAATAGGTGAATTTGGTTTGTCGTTATTTGGTTTAGTAGTTAGATTGATCTAAATTGGAAGTTAATTTATAGCATATATAGTGCACGCATGCTTCGCAAGTTTTACGAAACCCCAGGGTTGACAATTAAATGATAGGTAATTAATTTGCCTCAACAAGTGGGTTGAGCCATATCATAGTAACTTTTCATCACACATTTACCTAGGTGGATCGGTGAAATTAGGTAAGTATGGGAGGAGGAAGTTACAAATATTGTGTCCAGGAGCCCATCGATATTCCATATAATAGGCACATATTTTAGAACCAATATGACTAATGTTGTAAGTGATTCCTTCAAAGATAAAGGCATTTCACCCCCTCCAAATGCCCCAACATATAAAAAATGGAAGTGAGTTGTCCCCCTTCCCCAAATTGAACCTGTATCTAAAACATGCCTTAATATATGGGTAGCACCAACTTGCATTGATCTAGATTCTTTATAAAACATATATCCAAGAAATAACAAAAAAAGGAAAATGCATAACATTCTCATTCGAGCCATGGCATAAGGTGCACCTCCTAGGGCCCTAAATCTCGCGCCTACATAAGTTGTCCCGGGTGAGAACCTGGTTCCTCCATATAATCCAGCCGAACAACATAATTTTTTTTGTCACATGCCAAGTCCAAATCTTGCAAAACAAACACTTAAGTTCCAACCTGCCAAGAGAGGAAGAAATGAAATCATATATACCTTTGACATGGATATGTTCCATAGATAAACTACCATGCTAGCATAGTTGATCATATTCATGGTTTAACGTAATTCCGACCATTGAACATTGGCAGATATACCTATTCAATATGGCAGAGAAGTCATCATTGATAACTAAGTCTACCACATCCATCAAAATGGGATATAGTTGCAGAGGATCCCATCCCTTCTTAATCTGGGAAATGTGAATAATACCTCTATTCTAAAGTTGTTTGATGATCTTGTATGGAATCATATATTCGCCTGAGACACCATATATGAGATATATACCAATCTTAGATGCCTTGCTCAAACCAATGTACCAATAAACGTAATTTCCTATTATCCATATTCAGGTTGTCATAAATCCCCTCCAAATGTATGATCCATATTTGGAACATATAGCTCCTTGCCTAATCCATTCCTCTGTATCCATGTTCTTTCAATATTTACCCTTGATGATTGCATGTCATGTTCTAGAACTAGACTTGAAACACTAAAATATTTTTGAAATGAGTGCCTAGTTGAAATGTTTAGTGTTTTTTTACCCCACCCATCACATTCCTTCATCTTTGTAATAACATCCATGCTAACCATATGTATTTTCCTACTCCCCTTTGCACCTGACCAGATGAAGTTTGCAATTATTGCATCTATTCTATAGATGATCTCTCTGGGAAGCATGTATATGTGCATCCAATACACTCATATATTCTACAGGACTGGTTGGACAAAGATTAATATACCACCGAGGGACAACCATTTGTGAGACCAAGTGGAAAGTCTGCCCCTAAATTTATCAATGAGCCATTGAGATTTTGCTAAGAGATATCTATTTGGTTTCATAAAGAAACCCAAATATGTGAATCTCGCCTCCATTGGAGAGGAAGAAACTCCTAAGATGTCAGAAATATCCTCGACATGTTCCAGTTCTAGTTTTGCATAAATAGTCATGGACTTGGAGTTGCTCATAAATAATCCTGAGGCAACCGCGAAGGTCGTAATGATGTGTTGAAGGCAAATCCATTGATTTACTGAAACTTGTCCGAATAGTAATACATCATCAACAAAGATAAGGTGTGTGATAGGTACCTATAAAGTGAATTATAACCTAGGAAAATCTCCTTGTGCTTTTGCCACCAAGATCTGTCTGCTGAGTTTTTCAATGATCAATAAAAACATCAATGGAGATAACAAACATCCCTATCTTAGGCCTCTAAGTGCATGGAAGAAACTAGATGGTATGCCATTTATTAATACTGTATAGCTTATCGAAGAAATCCACACCATTATCCATTCAACAACCCCCACTGAGAGTCCTATCTTATGCAAAATCATCCTAAGGAACGTCCTCTCCACACAATCAAGTGCATGATGTAAATTCAGCTTTAAAATGATGGGGTCCTTTAAACATGTCTTCATAGAGTGTAATGCTTCTTGTGTTATGGTTTCCGCATCTTTCATTTGTTAATTTTTATAGAAGCCAAATTGTTCGAAAGATATGTGAGCCGAGAGACATACCTTCATCCAATTTGTAATGATCTTAGAAATCAATTTGTAAACAATATTACAAAGTGATATGGGCTTTTAATCCTGAAAAGCCTCAGGGATGAATGATTTAGGAATCAATGCAATTAAAGTCACGTTAATTGCATCTGATACCTTTTGCAAATGTCAAGTGGAAGAACATGGATCTTGACCAAAATTTCTTTGATTTTGGAAAGCTGAGAATTGTCTCTCCTCCACCATGTTTAACAGGAATGTACCCATGATCTCATGGAAGTTCGAAAAAATCTTGATAGTCCATTCGTCTGGACTAGGTCAATTTTCCTTCGAGAACAATTTGAGAACTATGTGAATCTCCTCAATGACATAGGTCCCTCAAAAGATTGTCCATCCTCCTCTGAAAACATCTAAGCATAATATCCAGTATATGTTAGTTGGTTATCAATATTGACACCTTCCCTGGCTTAAAAAATTCCCAAAGTACTCAATTTCCATCATGTGAATACCCCCCTATCTTTGTAGCTTTTTCACCCATTCATCTTCGATATCCCAAATGGTGTCCAAAGGAATAAACTCTACGACATAATACAATTTAAACATTTAATCCTTAATTTTATTGGATCGGAAATCAAAGAATAATTCCTAGCCGAACAAGCATCCAAATGAATCAACTCTACACACATAACCATCAATTCACTTCTTCTCTGCCTACGTTTAGATTCATGGCCCATCAGATTATTTTTTCAGAGAAAAAAAACATTGGTATATATTATGAAAAAAGTATCTAGTACATCTATCAAAGACTGTTCAAAATAGACCCCAACATAAGGGAGATTCCCATCACAAACTAGACGAATTGTCTAAAAATAATTAAATACCCCTACTGCCCTAAAAATTTAGTTCTTTACAATACCTTATATGATATTGAAATACCAAAATAGACTTGTTTATATTCATCATTATTAGACTAAAAACATAGATTATGGGAGCAGAATCACACCCTCTTCTTTAGTTATGTTATCCTCAAAGTAGTTGAAATTCAAAATGCTAACAACAACATTTAGGCCTCTTTTGATAAAGCATCTGAAACCATGTTTGATTCTCGAAAGATGTGTTGGAAAGATATATTCTAAAAGATTGTTTAAGAGATTTGATATGATACAACCAAGAACTTAGGTTTGGAGGAGTGAAATTAGTGTGCCCCAGAACACCATCAATGAAACTTTGAATCTCCATATATGAATGCATTCCAGAGACCTTCTCTTGGCAAGCTAGAGAAATCCCCATAGGGCCAATATCTAAGCTCTTTTATTTGTATTGCATCCACTATGCTAGGTTAATTTGTAATGCTTCCTATTGCACATTATGAGCCATGTTCCATAGCCACAAAAACCGCCTTGTGCTGTTCCATCGAAAAAGCTTGCAAGAAACTAAATATGTGGGGAAATATTACAAAAATGAAAATCTTAGATAGTCGGAGTGCATTCCACCTGTGTGTCCATCCATTTCCTAATGTTGTATCATATTTTGTGCACATTAATAGGAATACCTTCAAAAATGCAAAATTTACTTGCACACCAGATCTCCTAGAACAAGAATAAAGGAACTGATTTATGCTAACCCCCCCTCCAAACCCACCAACAAAGGAATTGTTCTACCAAGTGAAACTGTCTATATGGAATATGATAAAGCTAGAGAACCCATAGTCATACTTGTGAGGTTGTCGTGAAATGTAGGAAAAGATGTAGCCTTATTTCAATTGACTCTCGACATAGGGGGCACCAACTTGGACCTGGAATCCCCTCTTGCAGAGATTTTCCCATGTCAATATTTTAGTATGCCAGGCCAACCAAGTGAAAAGTATTATCTTTAGGGGAAATCTCCACTTCCATACCTTTTGAAACCAGCATGGATTTGTTAAAGAAAATTTTGTGCACATACTATACCTGTATATGTCTGCGACCACCATAGCCCCCGGGTGAACTTTACCACTCCAAGTGAGAAAGTCCCCCTTCTCGACTGTACTAAGACCTGCCTTTTTAAGCTCATGTACATAACAATTCCAAACAATCTCTCTTCGACCATCCAAGCTAATTTTTGTTGCTTCTTTCCAGATTGGATATTGTCCGCTCTAATGCCGAATGATCTGTGCCAAGAAAATGTAACCCTTGGCATGTAGATAGTCAATTTTATCCTTTGGAAGTTGTGAAGTTGTATTTAAACCCAAGACTTGATCAATCTTTATTAAAATGTGATTTCCCTTGCCGAAATACCATCTAAGCCTTTGTAAAAACCAACATTTTACTATATGAAAACTCAACCAAATGTAAGATCCAATTTTTATGCCTATATTATCCTCTCTGAACCAATCAGTGGTGCTCTTCCTTTTCAAGTACTTCACCAAAATGATATCCCTCCATATACCATCACCGTATAGATCCCTCCATGGAGATTTAATCAGTAGATCCCAACCAAAACTATTGTATCCAAGATGCTCCAATCCCCAAATTATTTTGGTAGAGTGATCATTTCCCATTTAATCAAATGATATTTTTGCGACTCACCAATGCCCAACCATAAGAATCAAGAGAGGATACTTCAAAATTTGAAAATAAAAGACGAGGGAAGTGCAAAAAGATTAGTCCAATATACAAATATTTGTTGTAGAAAAAATGGTATGAGGGTAAATCTCCCTCCTAATGAAAGCCACATGTGAGTACAACCATGTAGTCTATGTTGAAATTTGTCCATAAGCCAATCCAGTCAATCGGTTTATAATTGTTTTGATTTAGTCTAAAGCCAAGGTAAGTGAAACCTTTGACCGAAGGTTTGGAACCAACAACAAAAATACCTACAATGAAATCTATCTCCTCTCGGTTGCCATTTGAAATCATAAGCAACGACTTACTACCCTTGGCCACCCTCCCAGATGCCTCCCCAAATCACATAAAAATATAATGTAGTACCATCCATTGTGTTCTGGAGAACATCCCAAAGGTATGAATATCATAAACAAAAAACAAATGCGAAATGTTGACCCTATTAGCCACCCTGAGACCATTGAAAATACCCAAGTCCTTTGCCGAATGAATTTTCATACTTAGACCATCCATGACCAAAATGAAAAGCAATTGCGAAAGTGAAAAACCCTGTCTCAATCCCCTTCCCACCCAGAAAAAACTCGATGGATATCCATTAATCAAAACAACAAACCACACCGAGGAAACACATGCCATTATCCAACCCACATTGTGCACAAGAAGTCAAATTTTAGTCAAGATAAGGCACAAGAAAGACCAATCAACACAATCATATGCCTTTTGTAAATCTACCTTCATAACCACTGCCTCCAAATTCTTAGTGTGAATGGAATGAGTACATTCTTGAGTTGTGGCAATAACATCTTGTATCAAGTGATTATGTAGGAAGTCAAATTTCTCCGAGGAGATTTATTTAGAGAGGGTTTACTTGATGCGCTTTGCTATAACCTTGGAGATTAATTTGTAAGTAATATTACATAGCGATATTGGCCTAAAATCCAAGAAGGTGGAAGGATTTTCATAATAAGTGTGAGGAAGGTGGAGTTATGGCCCTTAAAATATGTCAAGTAGTCCAATATTCTTCAACCAAATCCAGGAGGCCTTGTCTCATTAAAACACAAAAATGTAAGAAAATTTCCATGGTCCAATTGTTTGGGTCTGGACATTTGTCCTTCGTAAACGAATTCAAGGCCAGTTGTACCTCCTCTAGAGAAACATGGAAAAAAGCCTCATTTGATTCCTCATTAAACACGGAAGGATAGTCTTCCATTCCCCAAATTTGATCAATGATGTTAACCCCAACCTAAGCCTTGTAAGAATCCTCAAAGAAAGAGATCTCCTCTCTCGAAATCTCACCTATAGAATAAAAATTCTCCCTAATTTTTCTTTAATGTGCCAAAGTGCATTGATGTTTCTCATATGATTTGAAAAATGGTGAAAGAAATGAGTATTCCTATCACCTTCACGAAGCCATAATGTCTTGCTCTTGAGATGCCAAGTATTTTCTTGGACCTCTAAGATGTGCCTCTTCATGACCTCCAGTTCCTTAAGCCATTCTAATAGTGAGTGAGAAGGTGTTGCCTATTCCATAGACCTACCAATTCTAGCAATTTCTTCGACAATCCTATTTAGTTCCAAAAATAGGAGATTTTGTTATTACGCTCCCAAGTCCTGACCTGACACTTCATAATACTAAGATTTTGCATGATCACGTTCATGGCAGATGCCCTGGGCTTCATCTCCACCATTCACCAAGTAGAATTAACCAGTTTATTAAAATATTCATCCTCTAACCACACTCTGTTGAATTTGAAATGGATTCCCTTATGCATGATCTCCTTCCACCATTGAAGCACAATTAGAAGGTGATTAGAGTCAAAAGTCATTTCAACCCAGGATTTCATATTTCCTGGTAATTCCACCAAATTCCCATGAACCAAAAAATAGTCCAACCTTTTCCTAATATGCTCCTACCCCACCTTGTCATTCTGCCATGTAGGAGAAAGAGGGTAAGGGCAGATGTCCACGAGGTGATTATCCACAAATAGGCCTTGTAGTTGATTTGCCAAAGGGTCCTTTCTACTTCGAAACCCCAACACTCCCCCATTGTCAAAGTGGAATTGAAATCCCCTAAAATAATAAGAGAGGCTATATTCAATATATCACAAGCCTCTCACTGATTCCAAAATTAAAATCTCTCCTTATAAGGAGAATAAAGGTTTAAGATATGGACTCGAAAGGATACCCCCCTAAAGTGACCCGACAACAAGATTCCTGCAAAGAATTTGTGGGCTTTCAAATTAGCCCACTTACAGTCCCATAGCGCCACAAGTCCACCTGAAAGCCCACTAGAGCTCACAACCACCATATGCCAATCCATACATGTAGACTGGAAGTATACAAAAATCTTAACATAATCCACCATCGTTTCTTGTAAAAGGATAATGCAAGGCTGAATAGATAGGAATAGATGTTGTAGATTTAATTTATTGGTGGCATCTCCTAGGACACAAAGGTTGAGTGCTAGGTAATTCATCAGGGAATCCCGTCCACGAGCACATATATTCTAAGGGATGAAGAGTCGAAAGTCAAGATGATGGGGACATCTTTCAAGTCTGAAGTACCATGAAAATCCAGAGTTTTGGTCGACGCTCTACCTCTAAAGTGTTTGCTCCCCTTCCCCCCCCCCGCCTACAAACAATGATGTTTAGCGATGAGTCAGGACTAATGACCTAGGGGTTCAATTGTCGTTTACCCTTGTGAATAGTTAGAGCAAAGGGATACATCATAGGGTTTAACATAAAAAAAATCAAGGTTGCTACTCACCGAGTTGTGGGGAGAGGATTCTCAAATCAAAATTATAGAGTAAAGAGGACCCACTTGGAGGTGGATCTCAACCAGGTAGCTCAAGAGGAGGGACAACAAGACGACAAGGAGCATCAAGTGTAGAGCCTCTATTCTACACCTACTTATCTACCATTTTCCTCAATCTTTCCTTATCTTTCCTTATCTTTTGCCTCATTTTCACCATAAAACCACCCAGATCATTACATTAGGTGTTATTAAGCATGATTAAGTAAGTTTTGCTAATGGATGACTATTTGTTTAGATTTTGACTTACTTGCAGGAATCCCGCAACTATCTGATGATCCTGCAGCTATCTGAAGATCCTGCAGCCTTTTTTGTTAAACGCAATGTTCCACGTGTCGGTTTGCCAGATGAGCCACATGGGCACTTAGGTGTCAATGTGCTCGAGGTTCCTGTCCTATTTTTCCAGCCATCCACGTCATCTTTATCCATGGTCAAAGCTGGGCAAGTCACAGTCAACTCAAGGCAGTTTAACGGTGATTGTGAGCTACTTGGTCACGTCATCTTAA
>APFE031017701.1:39961-79171 GCA_000404065.3 Pinus taeda
CACTAACTCCTCCACGCAGCCACATGAAGTGTCAAAGAACCATGAATACGCATAACAGTTCATTTACTTTTCAGTTAATTAGTTGCACGGATAGGCTATCTTAGAAACTTCTATAAATAGCTGCGTCTGTGTACGCTCATAAAAAAAAAAAAGGCTTTTTATCAGTTGTATTTTGATGAACCGTGTTACATTTTAAAAGCATTCTGAACTCTGTTTTTAGTGCTATTCTAGCACTCTGTTTTATACATTTTCTGCAATGAAGAAATAGACATAGCACTGTTTTGAAGTTTCCAGATCTCTGAGTTTTTCTTGTGGCTAAATGGACAGAGGGCCCCTGCTCATTTCTGCCACTGTAAAGTATTTTATGTGCAATACCTTTTTCTTTACTTATTTATTTCCTTAAGCATGTATAGTTTCTTTTATTTGTTTTCCTTTCTTTCAAGCTGATCAGTGTTATTTCCTTGCAGATTTCTTTTAAGCCCGGGATTTGTGTGTGTATTTGCTTTAATGTCTAATGGTAGTTGCAGTTGTCTTATTCATTATGTTGCCCTCTTTACTCTGTTTTTCTAGATTATCTTTAGCATAGTTTTACAAGTTGGATGCTAACTAATTTATGCTCTCTTTATCATGAATAGCTTATCTTTCAAGAGAACAGAATATTGATTAATTGCAGCTTGTATTTGAGTAGATTTGGCTTGCGATACTAACACTTTTTCCACTTGTTACACACAATCACATATGTAGGAGCAGTATGTTGGAAAAGGTTTAAGTAGTGTTACAATTTGTCAATTAAAGTAGATTAGAGTTTTTATCAATTCTTGGATTTGTCTTTAGCTACCTTCTAATCGTGTTTTATGCAAATACGCAGTAGAAGCAGAGAGTTAGAAGGAGATTATCATTAACATCAATCCTTGAAGTGATTTTCTTATTTCTTTTATTTGCAGCAGTATGGATAGAGACTAATGCCATTGGATTGTAGTCATTTACTTTCAAGTCATTTTGATTTATTCATTCTTTTCAAGTTCTTTTCTCTTACAAATTCAGCAAGCAATTAGAAATCACCATCACACACACTTTCACTCATATAGAAATCACTCTCACACACTTGCACTCATTTGTCTATAATCATCATTCCATTTTAGGAAGATAAGTTAATCATAAACAAACCCCCTAAACAACAAAAAGCTCTAAGAAAAGTTACTTAAGTACATATAGTACACCCTCACTTCATCAGCTTACGAGCCCCGGGTTGACAATTAATACTAGCAATTTAGATAACAATAAATTGACTAAACATCAAGGATGGTGCAAAGGGTTCGTAGAGGTCCGAGGGGACTTCGAAGAGGGAGGAGGAGCATTTGGAAGAGGAGGGTCACTGCGCCCAACCAAGGAAGTTTGTGGAATACATCCCCCCAATTTCTCTAAATAATAACCCACTCCCAACAACCACTCAGACGAAAAGGTGGGGGAGTAGGGGGGAGATATAGAATAAGAGGAAGGCAAAAAATCTCTATGCAAAAGGGCATCATCAGATATAAGAACAATACACTTTCCAGATTTGAATCGCAAATTATCAGAAGTCATCTGTCCATGTTGTCCACGCCCACCCTGACGCCTAATGTCTCCTGTGAAGACCCGAATTCTCTGAGGGCATCTGTCAATAAGGTGTCTCATATGATGATAGAGGAGGCACCTAAAAGGAATTCCCCAATAATCCAAGTGTTATCTAATCTGAATTGGTCCCTAAGCCAAATTAATGTTTTCTAGGAGACCTCCTAATAATTTGATTTTAACTAGGATCCATGCCACTCTCTTATCCCGAGCACCCAAACAACCAGGATACATGTAGATGAAACAACCTATAGAGTTACCAATCTCCGTCAATGCTTTACAAGTCTAGAATTCAAGCGGCACACCAAGAAGTTTCACCCAAACCAAATTATTTTTAGGAGTATCCAAGAGGGGATTAAAACTAACATACCAATTATTAAGTTGGGGGAAACAATTATATATATATATAATTATTTTTGTGATAAAATCTTTGTCTTTGTTATCTTTTGTTTAATTAAACTATATTTAAGTTAAGTTATTACTAACTAACTACTATATAATTGTAGTATTTATTACTATTATGAAATAATAATTAAAAAAACTCAACATTATAAAAATCTACAGACTAAGATTCTATTTCTCATCAAAATCTTAGAAGTTATACGCTAAGATTATATTTTATCATCAAAATCTTAAAGAATTACGAGTTAAGATTATTTGTTAAAAATTACTCTGCTTCCAAATCTTATCATCAAAATCTTAAAGAATTACGAGTTAAGATTATTTGTTAAAAATTACTCTCCTTCCATCCCTAATTAGTTGTCATAGAGGCCCATACCTCACTTTCCTTTCTTTCAGGGAACACCTTCTATTCCCCTAAAACTGCGGGATCAAAATTCTAATTAATATAAAAAAAAATAAAAAAATTCACCCCACCATGAGCAAATGGTCTTCAACCATAATTAATTATGTATAATAAATAGTTGAGTATATTCAAATACATGTCTGAGGTCATACGTCAAAGCGATATCAGCATCAAACAGTCCAAGATAATGAAAAGCGGGGCCTCCTAATTTTAGGAGTAGTCTACCCAGGCGGTAGAATGGCCCGGTTTGCGTCGCCGCCCGGAAAAACCTCCGGCTCCGGCCGCCGGCAATTCTTCCGCCCTCCGCCACCCTCCGCGAGCTCAGCCCAGCTCCGCCACCCTCCGCATTAATGTCCACCACTGACATATATCTGACGGACATTCCCATTTCCTTTGCCGCAGGGAGTTAATTCACCATGGAATTTGAATTTCTCCGCCTGGTATTAACTTCAACTTCTCTGGTTAAGTTTCTTCAAAGATTCAAATGGAGAAACCATGTTGCAGGTCCTCTGTCTTGTGTCTTCTTACTGTGTTTTTATTCAATGTTCCGGGTTCGAATCCCGCTGCGCTCAATAGATAACAGCTCCTGCTCCAATGCTTGAATCGGAAAAAGAAGCCCTGTTTTCAGTATTGGGTTCTCTGGTAGGAAGTGACTCGAATGTGAATGGGATTTATCCTGATCCTTGTGGTACCACACCTATTTAGGGATCTTCATGCGGATCGCTTAGGATGAATGATTTTTCTAAGTATCTGCGTTTGTGTCTATAGCTTTACGTTTATGTTTTTTTTGAACGTCCTTTCTTGGAATGAAGGTCAATTATTTGCAGAAATTTTAGGGTTTTAAGATCTCTGTGTTTTCCAATACTCATGGGATCAGGAAATATAACAAAGGGCCTTCCCTTTTAGTGCTTTGGTCGTGCATTCATGGCTGCAATATTGTAGACAGTCTTAAATATCCACTTGTATTGCTTAAATTTCATCTAATCGGCATACCTATGGCATTGGGAGATCGGTTCGAAGAATCTCTAATTTGGTCTGTCGCAGATGAGTATGCAGATTCGAACACTGTATCTGACGAGGAGGTGGAGGCGCTCTCCTTTCGCGACCTGCCGATTACACAAGGAGTAGAAGAAGCAACATGTGAATGGGGCAATATTGGATTGGGAGAGCGGTGGGATTCGAACTCGGGACATTCGTACCAGGAGGATTTCGAGTTCGGCCCTAATTCCAGCCCTTCCAAGCCCTCTGTGTGCACTATGATCTGCATTAATAGGCCAGATGAGCTACGTCAGATACCGTAAAATCTCAGTCAATTAGAATTCAGTTGAATGCCTACTCGGGTCTGTGCTAACATATGAGACACCTAACGGTTGATGAAAATTTTGCTGGAAACACAAAGCTAATCAACAGATGGAAGGAATTTGTTATATCAAATCAGAGAGGCAGATGGAGGTTCATGACTACCATGATAGCCAACATAAGTGGAAAAGGATGAGTAGGAAAAGTTGGAGATTGAAGAACATATGGACGGAAATTCAGATTCAGGAAATGGTCGAAACTGTGGCCTATACAGTCCAGTCTTCGGAGATACGATTAGCTGTCCGAGAGAAGAAAAGGATGGTGATAGAATAGCTGCAGAGTATAGACAGCCGAGAGAGGCTATGGGGACCAGAGAAGTAGAGAGTAGACAGTGAGGTCTGAGAGAGATTGATGAAACATCTTTCTGTGTTGCAAAGATTCTGTAGAACTTTCTGCAGTGTGAGTTAATATGGTGGTTGAATCCAAAGTTGAATACTATTCCTGTGAAGTTTATTGTATTCACAAATCTTCTGAAATTAACACAAAGACAGAATTTTGCTCCCAATTTGTGTATAGAGGCATTGTTTGCACTTTTATTGTCATAAATTTTGAAGAAGGTTTTTGCTGTGTAACTCTGTATGGCTCAGTGACTGATATTTGTGGCATGTGGAGTTTAGTTTCTCCCCAAATCATCAAGACAGAAACTAATGAAAACTACACTAAGATGAAAGCTAAAATTAGAGATCGCTAATCAGAGCATATATGTGTAAAATACTCTTAAATCCAACCATCGCATTAAAACCCCTTCACTTATATGTCCAAGCAATCATCAGACAGGCAGTAGAAACTTACCTTTTGTTGCATGTAGACTAGATGGAAACCGGATTAGAATGTTACATGAGAAAAACTTAGCAATATTACATAAATTTTTAATAAAAGAGCACACAGAAGTTTCATGGCAATCTTAAAAGTCGTATCTTATAGTGCCTCTGATGGGTCACATATGAAGCATACAGATCTGCAGATGATGGATATTAAACATCGATATTCCAGTAATCATACATACATTTTGATTACTTTGCACTTCCCTTGCTGCTGTAGTTAAGGAAAATATCCATAAGGATAGCAACATTCTACTAATTGGTTTCATAGCTGAAATCTATAGCCAGTGAAAACGTATTCAATGGATTGTTCATGTCTGCAATGGTAATATATTGCAGGAAGCAACAGGAGCACTTAGTTGAACCTCGTTTTGAGTTCCAGTTTGAACTTTGACATGCTGCTTCAAACTGTCATGCTTGAGACTAGAACCTATTAAGAAAACTATTTTCTGCTTTTTTAATAAATATAGATGAGCTCAGAGAATGAATTATAGTAGCTAACCTCAACAAGCTTTCAAGAGGTCCACAACAGACAGTGAGCACTGTCCTGCAGACCTAAATAGTCATATCAATTCGAATTTTACTTTCAGCACTCTACAACTAATGTGCCCCTTGGAAGAAACTAGTAGTAATATATATTTCTGGAATCTGAACCCTAAAGCCTTGGATGTTGTTGGTCATAATGACCCACAATACAAAAAAACTCTCTTGGATGCGCAAGAATAAAGCCAGGTCTACTTTCTCAAAGTGTGCTCCATGAAAATATAAAAGCAGAGTTTGAATTATTTTGCAAGTCTGAAAAAAAAATCATTTGTAAAATTAATATGTCATTTGTAAAAAGATGATAGGCAAACCAGTTAGCCTGTGCTTTCCTTGATGGCTCTACAAGTTGACTTATTCCTTCAGGTACCTTGAACAATATAATGGCCAAATATAAATGGCATGCATATTTTATATTGCAAAACTTGCTAATAAAATAAGCCAAAAAGAAAAAAGAGCCATGTTTACCATTATACTCTGTTTTTAGGCTTTTATGCAATAAACCGTAAACAAATATGGAGTGAATTTGAAAACAAAAACCAACCAAATCAGAAAGCTCAAAAAGGAAAAACACTGAATTTTAAAACTCAATTAATTTTTGAAGAAAATTCCCAACTAACCAAATCACAAATGTAGAATGATAAATACCTCAAAAACAAAACAAAAAAAATATAGCGAGGGACAAAAATTTACTACCTCAATCACAGAATCCAAGGAAAAGATGCCATGTACTCTCTTACCAGGGAGTAAATTATCAATGAAACCAGCCAAACAGATTCACAAAATTAAAATGCAAATGTTATCTATGTAGTCCTTCATTAGGGAATAAGATTATGAACAAATCATAGACAAGCATAAAAGAAAATGCCAAGAATAGCATATCCTTGCCTCTATTGTTACTGCAATAAAATTATGAATAGAAACTGACTCCCATTTGAGCCTCTTATCCAGATATAGATTGCTCTCTTGAAAAATTTGTATCCAGTAGAGTAGTGGACTGATTGTAGAGATTAGCAATGTTAATACTAGCAGGGGAAACACCCAAAAGTCGAAACGTTTTATCCCACACTCGGAGAGCAACGGTCACGTTGTTTGCTCACCTGCAAACTTTTGCTAGTTTGCAATCATATCTGTAATATGAAAACTTAGTACTGGTATCTCGATTGTTAAGGTACCAATGCAGACCTAGAGAATGTCTTCAGCATAATGGCCTAGGATAAGAGGACCGAGCTGGGTTATCCTGGGGAAGCTTTCGTAACATCCAAGGCCAATGAATCCCTAGTACAGGCAAGAAACCGATGAATCACAATTGTTTATTTCAAATTCTAACAATTTCAAATCCCATTGTAGCCATTGGAAAGGTGACTGTATCATGAGGACACCATTACTCCCCCCTAGTTCAATCAAGAAATAATCAATGCCCCAAGTGTTGATTGGGAGATACTCCTCCCTCAACTTAATTCCCAGCTTTTGGACTCCATTAAGAGTTTCTTTAGAAGTCATAATTTTCACTTGCTCTCAAATAGTTCAGACCTAATACCAGAAGTCTTCAATCTTTCTACTTTGTTTGTTGTCCTTGTTTTCTTTATGCATTACTAATTGAAAAGGAAGACATTAAAATTGAAAAGGAAGGCACCTAGCCTCATTCCTTTTGACATGTCATTAGAATGGGGCAGACCACAGAAAGAATGGAGCTCGGTGGATGGCTCAATATTGTCAACCACACCAGTGAACCAAGGCCCTGCTAGAGTTTCTTTGACTTAGATGCCAAATTCTAGTCTGCGAAACTCACCTAGGAACTGCACCAGGCCTCATCTTATAAGAAGTCAATGCATACAATCCACTTCGAGGGTAGAAACTCCTTTTACAATAAATACAAGACAAGACAAGATATGATGGCCCTGAGACTAGGTACCCTTGGTATATATATTGGAGACAAAGGGTAGAGTAATAGCACTCCACCAATCTAGGGTAGACTCTGTAGCTATCTCTAGGTGATAAATGATAAATGTTTATGAAAGACATGAGGATCTTTCTATATGTCAGAATTACTGAGGTTCAAGAATTTTTCTTTTATGCGATAGCTGAACATAGCTCATTTATGTTGTCACTTGTATTGCTTACAATTCTACATTATGCAACCTGTACAATCATCTACTATACTGTTCAGAAATGGAATTTCTATTACATTAAAGGATGAGATCTCTTACCTACTTCCCGGGCATGATCTGGGAAGCCAAGTTCATGTTACAAATTGCAGTGCCAATTTATATGAAATCGTGAGGCTTTTGCATGTTAGGTTTGGTAATATATTGCCCCCAAACAATATATGGCAAGATCTCTCATTAAATTGCTATCACTATATGCATAAACTTGCTTCAAGGACAATCATAGAAGAAAATGTTCATAAACTTGTTAATGGCATCTTCTATGTTATTGGTGGGCTTAAGTTTGGCAATATGAATGGACTCTCCCTTATGCTTATCTGAGTTCTATGGATTCTTTCGACCCAAAGACGAATACTTGGCTTAAGACCAAGGCGTTGCCTATGGGGGGTTGTACGATTGCTTGTACAATGGTTGGATCCTGTATCTATATGTTGTCGAGTCATGCAGTCAAGTTATCATTCTGGAAACATGTTACAGATACTGATTCTTGGACTAGGATTAAGCAGCCTCCCATTCCATCTCCTCTAAGGATGGACAATGTATTGAAATTCAGTTGTGTTACCATGGCGAGTTTGGTTTATATTATTCAAGTTGGAAGGTCTATTGATGATCTGTTGAGGAGTGGGAGGAATGCACGAGGATTGAAAGAGGGGTTGGTTCTCATTTATGATACCAAATTGCAGGAATGGCAGCGAGGGCCTGATTTACCTTATGTACAAAATGGAGCAGCTTGTGCTGTTGTAGAGTGCTGAAAGTAAAATTCGAATTGATATGACTATTTAGGTCTACAAGACAGTGCTCACTGTCTGTTGTGGACCTCTTGAAAGCTTTTTGAGGTTAGCTACTATAATTCATTCTCTGAGCTCATCTATATTTATTAAAAAAGCAGAAAATAGTTTTCTTAATAGGTTCTAGTCCCAAGCATGACAGTTTGAAGCAGCATGTCAAAGTTCAAACCGGAACTCAAAACGAGGTTTAGCTAAGTGCTCCTGTTGCTTCCTGCAATATATTACCATTGCAGACATGAACAATCCATTGAATACGTTCACTGGCTACAGATTTCAGCTATGAAACCAATTAGTAGAATGTTGCTATCCTTATGGATATTTTCCTTAACTACAGCAGCAAGAGAAGTGCAAAGTAATCAAAATGTATGTATGATTACTGGAATATCGATGTTTAATATCCATCATCTCCAGATCTGTATGCTTCATATGTGACCCATCAGAGGCACTATAAGATACGACTTTTAAGATTGCCATGAAACTTCTGTGTGCTCTTTTATTAAAAAATTATGTAATATTGCTAAGTTTTTCTCATGTAACATTCTAATTCGGTTTCCATCTAGTCTACATGCAACAAAAGGTAAGTTTCTACAGCCTGTCTGATGATTTCTTGGACATATAAGTGAAGTGGTTTTAATGCAATGGTTGGATTTAAGAGTATTGTACACATATATGCTCTGATTAGCGATCTCTAATTTTAGCTTTCATCTTAGTGTAGTTTTCATTAGTTTTTGTCTTGATGATTTGGGGAGAAACTAAACTCCACATGCCACAAATATTAGTCACTGAGCCATACAGAGTTACACAGCAAAAACCTTCTTCAAAATTTATGACAATAAAAGTGCAAACAATGCCTCTATACACAAATTGGGAGCAAAATTCTGTCTTTGTGTTAATTTCAGAAGATTTGTGAATACAATAAACTTCACAGGAATAGTATTCAACTCTGGATTCAACCACCATATTAACTCACATTGCAGAAAGTTCTACAGAATCTTTGCAACACAGAAAGATGTTTCATCAATCTCTCTCAGACCTCGCTGTGTACTCTCTACTTCTCTAGTCCCCATAGCCTCTCTCAGCTGTCTATACTCTGCAGCTATTCTATCACCATCCTTTTCTTCTCTCGGACAGCTAATCGTATCTCCGAAGACTGGACTGTATAAGCCACAATTTCGACCATTTCCTAAATCTGAATTTCCGTCCATATGTTCTTCAATCTCCAAATTTTCCTACTCATCCTTTTCCACTTATGTTGGCTATCATGGTAGTCATGAACCTCCATCCGCCTCTCTGATTTGATATAACAAATTCCTTCCATCTGTTGATTAGCTTTGTGTTTCCAGCAAAATTTTCATCAACCATTAGGTGTCTCATATGTTAGCACAGACCCGAGTAGGCATTCAACTGGATTCCAATTGACTGAGATTTTACGGTATCTGACGTAGCTCATCTGGCCTATTAATGCAGATCAGAGTGCACACAGAGGGCTTCGAAGGGCTGGAATTAGGGCCGAACTCTAAATCCTCCTGGTACGAACGTCCCGAGTTCGAATCCCACCGCTCTCCCAATCCAATATTGCCCCATTCACATGTTGCTTCTTCTACTCCTTGTGTAATCGGCAGGTCGCAAAAGGAGAGCGCCTCCACCTCCTCGTCAGATACAGTGTTCGAATCTGCATACTCATCTGCGACAGACCAAATTAGAGATTCTTCGAACCGATCTCCCAATGCCATAGGTATGCCGATTAGATGAAATTTAAGCAATACAAGTGGATATTTAAGACTGTCTACAATATTGCAGCCATGAATGCACGACCAAAGCACTAAAAGGGAAGGCCCTTTGTTATATTTCCTGATCCCATGGGTATTGGAAAACACAGAGATCTTAAACCCTAAAATTTCTGCAAATAATCGACCTTCATTCCAAGAAAGGACGTTCAAAGAAAACATAAACGTAAAGCTATAGACACAAAAGCAGATACTTAGAAAAATCATTCATCCTAAGCGATCCGCATGAAGATCCCTAAATAGGTGTGGTACCACAAGGATCTGGATAAATCCCATTCACATTCGAGTCACTTCCTACCAGAGAACCCAATACTGAAAACAGGGCTTCTTTTTCCGATTCAAGCATTGGAGCAGGAGCTGTTATCTATTGAGCGTAGCGGGATTCGAACGTGGAACATTGAATAAAAACACAGTAAGAAGACAGAGGACCTGCAACATGGTTTCTCCATTTGAATCTTTGAAGAAACTTAACCAGAGAAGTTGAAGTTAATCCCAGGCAGAGAAATTCAAATTCCGTGGTGAATTAACTCCCCGGCGGCAAAGGAAATGGGAATGTCTGTCAGATATTTGTCAGTCTTGGACATTAATGCGGAGGGTGGCGGAGCTGGGCTGAGCTCGCGGAGGGTGGCGGAGGGCGGAAAAATTGCCGGCCGCCGGAGCCGGAGGTTTTTCCGGCCGGCGACGGAAACCGGGCCATTCTACCGCCTGGGTAGACTACTCCCTAATTTTATATGGAAATATACCTGTACATTATTACAATTGCGCAATATATTTCTTTTAAATAATATGAAATATTTCTTTTAAGTAGACGTGATTCCAAATTTAAAAATAATAATAAGAATCATTAAAGCTACCGAACAGGGCGGCGCGATGCGTACGGACTGGTTAACTGTCGTTCAGTGCTGCATCTCGAGGCACAGAGGTTGTTGCGTCCACTGTATGCATTTAGGCCACGGACATGTCGACAACGACACTCTCAGACCTAGGCGGAGGCCCACTACGCCCCGATTCTTCATGCCCTACTTCGTCTTCTTGTAACGCCGATGCTGAGCCACCGTTCACACTATTCTTCTCGTTGCCCTCGCAAGCGACGCTCCTCCTGCAAATAGGACAGTTGGAGCGCCTGGAGAGCCACGCGTCGGCGCACTGCACATGGAAGGCATGGCTGCATGCCGGGATCACGCGGCACCGTTGCCCGCTCTAGAAAGGCTCCAGGCAGACCACGCACTCGGCTTTGCCGCATCCCGATGGGCACTCTTCTCCTTCTTCTCCTTCGTGGCATTCGACGGTGGGTAGCCGCTGGAGTTCAGTCTCCGAAAGGCCCTGCTGCTTGGGAAGCTTGGCGTTGTCCTCTAATGGCCGTCGCCGTCGCATCTCGTGCAAAAAATCGTAAGAGACGAGCCACAGGTATGCCATCAGTACAATCCCAATGGCCGCGCAGAGAAACAGCAGCGACACCAACACCGCTAAAACCATTGCCGCTATCATGGTTCTACAAAAATTTGTATGTGTTTCGTCTCACAAAACGATATAAGAGAAAAGAAGAGGGTCTGAGATGGATAGAAGGGAAGGCAGCTGGGCGGGCTGTTAAATCCTTTAATTCTGCTACAGTGCGATGCTAAAGCCAAAAGCCCACCCAAAAGAAAAATTGAAAAAACCGTCTACATGTAAAGTAACAATGTATAACCCCAACCATCCATTTAAAATGTCCTAAATTTACGATCACTGATTTGACACGTGGACGCTCTTGATGTGCTGTAGCACGTGAATGGTTCTGTCACTAAATGTCACGAGTTTTTGTTTTCCAATTAAATTAATAAATAAATTATTATTTTAATCACTGCACTACACTTATATATTAAGTTATTTTTCATCATCATTCATCATGGAAGAGAAATCTTGGAGAAAAAGATTGAATCCATATTCATACTTCACACTTTAGAGATTGAATCCTCGGATCAAGATGGATTTAAAAATGACAAATTTCATCCTTATCAAAACTCGATAAAGTTTTGATAAATAGACATCTAAAAATGGCAAGTTGATTTATAGTACTTGGAATCTGATTATTCATAAACCTTATGTAATTCACAATACTTGTTCAAGCGTGAAAAGCTCTATTTTTGAACGACCACACCTATCGTGATTTAACATTAACATTAAAGTTTAGTAATGGGAGCCACCATTTACTTACTTGATTTTATCAAGTAATTTATTATGTTGCATTAATTTATGTTGGTAACAAATGATATTTTAAGGTTTAAGATACTAAAAATAATTTATGAGACCATTAGTTTTCTGTTTTTAGTTTTTTACAATTCAATTATTTTTTGATTCGAATTGATGATGAGCTGATCCAACCTTGTAACAATCCCCTTGCTAAAAAGACAATGCCAAGAAATTGATGCTAGCATAACCTACAAAAGAGTAATAAAACTTTAACTGGTTAGTTGTATTACCTCTATAGATATGTTAGAATAGGACATGATTATTGATTACTATTAACCTATAAGATTTTTTTTAGGTGTCACAATTATATTGTATACATCTTGTGGTGGCTAGGGTTTAGCTGGTTACGATTTTGAACCAACCACCATTAAGTTTGAAGTCACCATTATTGTTATTGTTCTTGTTGCTACCCAAGCTACGTTGGTTTGCTTGCTTGCTTGTTTTAGGGTAAGCATTGAAGAAGTTTAGCTCATCTCCATTGCCACACTTAGCATGGACACACCTTCCAGTCCTAAGGAGGAGGTTTCATTTCCTTGATTAGATCTTCAAATCCAACTAATGAGAAGCACCTAACGAAGATCAAATTTGTAAAAAAGGTAGAAGTCATCCTCGAGTTGAACATTTTGTTTCCATAACTAAAAAGGAGAGTCGTTATTTTTCATGAGAAAGCTTTAATTGGAATGTTAATAGGTCTTTGCCCCAATCCTTATCAAGTTTGTAAAAAAGGTAGAAGTCATCCTCGAGTTGAACATTTTGTTTCCATAACTAAAAAGGAGAGTCATTATTTTTCATGAGAAAGCTTTAATTGGAATGCTAATAGGTCTTTGGCCCAATCCTAGAGTAATGCAGACATGGATTACAAGGCATCAGAATGTTCAAGGTAAAATATTTGGTTTTTTTTTTTTTTTTTATGGCAGAGGTTTCTTTCTATTTAAATTTAGTAGCAAGGAGGAGAGAGGTCTAATCTTCAGATTGGCTCCCTATTTTACAAGATCCAAGGGAATGTTCCTTTCTTATTGGACGCTTGACTTTGATTAGAACATGGAAATCTCAATTTCCCTTATATGGGTTAGGCCGTCAGACCTCCTAATCATCTTTTTGGAGGAATCCTCTCTTAAAGATATTGGAGATAAGATAAGCTACTATATTAAGTAAGCTAAGCCAAAAGGACATATTTATTCCTAGACAATAATTTGCATGGAAAGTGATTTAGAGAAGGACCTTCTAAAGACAATACAACTCATTTTGCAGGGTTGAAGTCATCTTCAAGCCCTTTACTATGAGCAAACCCCTTTGAAACATAATTCTTGTCTTGAGTATGGCCACTCTGCAAATAGTTGCCTAAGAATCCAAGAAATCGAACAGCCTTTAAAACATTCTCTAACCTATAAGAATAAAAATGAGCAGTAACCTTTCAAATAGGTATCTAGAAGACATAAGAAGTAGAGGCTCAAAGGGCCACAAATCATAAAAAGAGCCTAGTCTATCTTATCCATTCCCTCCAACAATAGATTTGAAGCTCTTGAATATCCAAAGGATATAGAAGAGGAAAGCGTCGAGACAAATCCATAAAAAACTCGTTTATATCCTAAAGTTGGATCATCTACCAAGACCCAAGTGGAATTGGAATAGAAAATATCAGCGCACACAAAATGGAAAACATTTGTGGTAAGAATGGAAACTGCCCTATAAAAGGAACCATAAGAAGAATAAGAGATAGAGGAAGAAAATGAGGAAGAGGAGGAACAAATGGATGAATAAGAAGATTCAAATATGGGTGAGAAGCATGACCATCCCACTATGCATTCTCCCTTCCTTAGCTGAAAACCTGAACAAAGACTAATGTCCCTCTCCCTTGTTAACAAGGGATATAAATCAACTCATGTACAATGAGAGCAATTGTTGAAATCAATTATTCTCTTGGATTATCATGTAACTTTAGACTCTACGCTATTTAATGGGGGGAGAGCTCTCCAAAGCAATGATTGTGTTTATTTTTGCAGTATTCTATACAATAAGCAAATTATGAAAATTTATTCTTCTAATTAGGAAATATTACTTACCACACAAGAAATAATTTGGATCACTCCCCTTATTGGGGCTTGGTTTTTGCAGGAATTAAGAAGTTTTGGCAATGAGTCAAAACGTTGGCGACAAGTGGCGAAAGTGGTTGTTGGAGAGTTGTGGGAATAACAATCGTGAAAAAGGAAGGAACTCGTGGAAGGCTGGTAGTTATGGAGGGATAGTGGAAGGAGTAGACACAACTGAGTGGGAAAAGAGGAAGGGCAATCGAGGAATGGAAACATCTGAGCAAGGGAGAAGGTGAAGATCCTGAGAAGGAACTTCCAATCTAGGTTGGTGCACAGAGAGAAGGAACAACAAGTCAAACAACAGAAAGGAGGATGCATAATGGTTGTTGTTGTGGAGCTAGGACAGTCGCTCTGTATCTATTCTTCATATGCTTATGTATTGTTCTATCTAGAGTTTTTGTATGTTAGAAAAGAGGCCTTGAGCCTGATGTAATGCATTCGCTACTCAGATTAATGATGAAGACTTCTACTGGGACCATCGTGTGTTAGTTGCAAGTTAATATGGTTCTTTAAATTTTTTATGATGCATATATTTAAGTAATATCTCTTTTATAGCATGTATTGCCTATTGCGATTAAAATTCCTTATAGAATGATTATGTGTTCTTTGCTTCTTGTTTCTCTGATATGATTCTTCCCGATACTAGATTCCAACTCCTATCTAACTAAGGTTGCGACACGGCTTAGGTGAGACTCTTTACCCATTTTGGGTAAGGTGAAAATATCAGCGTTGTGCTAGACTACAACGGAGCTTTGTCTCGACCCTGTTGTTATTTATGCGCCAACAAATGGTTATGTTGTTGGGACCCTGAAATTTCAAAAGGGGATTTGGAATATGGTATCGAGGAAATTTAAGAAAGAACTACAAAACTGGTGGAATGAGAAAGTGGACCAATTTTTCTCTCGGCAAGCTCAACTCTGTCGATGAAGTATTGGGAAGGTGAAAGAGGAAATCTTGTACTCAGAACCAGTTAGTGATCAATACGAGATCTTCTGGTGCAGGTTTCCAAAATAACTTTACAACTGGTTGTGGACATTGCAAGTGAAACGAAAGTCTAGTGGAAAAAATCCATCTTGTTGTGCCTGGACTCAAGTGGACCTTACTGAGCTACACCACCTTGATACAGATCTGATGAGAGTGGAATATTTCTGGGTACAGACCACGCTGGAGGGGTACATTATTGAGTTTTTAGTAGAAAGTCATCATTCTTTTTCGAAAGCTGAAGCCATGTTTCGATTAGGGATGTGAGGGAAGCTACTAAAGGAGGTTACCCTGTGGATTAAGGTTCTAATGGTGGAAGAGGGATTTTTGGTGTTCCAGAACCCAAGCATGGCAATGTAAACACCTAGTACTAGGGGAAGGACCTAAAGGGAGGGATGCTATTAAGCGAGGAACTATGAGAATGTAACAAGGATGGATGTAGATGACTTCCGAAAGGCCAAGGATCTAAGAGTGCAAAGGAGAGCATGGATAGCTGAGAAAATGGAAGGAAAGGGCTATGTAGGCAACTAAAAGGTGGTAGAAGGATTTGCACCAAGCAGGAGCGGTGTTAAGAGATCTGGAAGAGGAAGAAAGTGTGGAAGAAATTATAGTGGAAGGAAAAAAATGGCCACAACAACCATGGATCCAGAAGGCGACAAGGATCCACCCCTGCTAGTAGAAATGGAAATGTTGGATGGAATGGGCCACCTAGGCTTAGAGGAAAGCCTAGAAGATGACATGCACTTTGCTATAAGGAGAATATTTGTTGAAGATGGTGCATCCAAAGGAATCAATGATCTTCCTCCCTAAAGCTTGGGTAGTGTCTCCCCCAGCCTTCCCCTGGTACTCTATCATAATCCTGACAAATTCCTATCTAAGTTAATTAAAACTATAAGAGTTCACAACGTGCATGCTAATTACAAAGCTAATGCTAGTAGCATTGGAACTACCAATAGTGGTACGAGTCTACAAGGATCATTACAACCTGGGTTGCAGGGATTTGTACTCCTAGCATAGGCTCGGTAAAAAATGGTGAGATCATTCCCTAGGTATCCTGAGTTCTCTGATAAAGGGAACGACGATGTAGAACAACATTGGTATCTATGTGAAGCCATCTGGAGGGCCCGCTAGATGCCGGATTATGTGAAGTTAATTGAATTCCATACCACTCTCAGGGAAAGGGGCTTGACATGGTTCATAAAGTGGTCATAATTACACCAAAATCGAACAGTGGATGATGTTAAAAGAGAATATGTACAAGAATTAACTTCCCCAGACCAATCAACAAGGGTTTTCGAAATTATGGGAAGTAAAACAGTAAGAGGGAGAGACCGCTTGGGAGTTGATGCAGAGATTTAAGGACACAATTGGTAAACTAAGCTACTCGATAGATCCAAATCATCAAAGGGACTGGTTTATGAAAGAACTGTTGCCTCTCACCCATACGCCATTGACGCAATAGAAAATTGATTATCTACAAGATGCTCTAGAGAAAGCAACTCATATTGAAGCTATGACAAGATACCCACATGAGTATCAGGGCGGGGCGACACCTCATGATCCGTCTATTTTAGGGTTACAACATCAAATTGTGAATCAAACAGAGAAGTTGAAGGATCTGCAACAAACCTGCTTGGTGCGACCAAATATATGGTGTACAACCTTCTTAGTGGAAGGTCATGTTGCTACAGAATGCCCAAGGTGGTGAGGCGCAAATACGACATCTACACCAGTAGGACCACTTGGGTCTACACCTGCAGTAGGAGTTGTACAAATAGGGTCTCAAGTTTTATACATAGGGCACAACCAACCAGAGTATTGTGAGGTATGCAAGGGATATGGGCACCCCCCTCATCTGTGCGCGATACTGCAAAAATACTCCAACGTTCCAAATAATAATCACTATAAATTATGTGCTTCAAAAACTCACCATACCGATTAGTGTAGGGAACTATATGCTCTAACTAATTAGTTAGATAGATTGACCTTCCGAGTCAACGAGACTCCTCGAGGGTGAGGAGGAGAAAATAAGGGGAGGAAGGAGAGCAAGCAGAGGCCTAGTTCGTTGTTATAACTATGATCAGGAAGGGCATGTTACGCAAGATTTCCCACTACCAAGAATACCATGGTGCTATCAATGCAGGGTCAACGTGCATACAACATAGCATTGTCCAAAACTAATTGCAAGATGGGAAGAGTGAAACCGCCAGAGGGGAGCAATTTTAATTAATCCGGAGCCAAGTTTTCTAGAGGCGGCCCCCCTCTCGAATATCAATATAGTCACATGTGGAGGAAAAAATACTGGACCAGACCTGGGAGCCATGGAACAACCCAAGATTGTAAGACTAGCCTCCCTAAAGCGCTCATATGACCTTGAGCAACATAAGCAATATTACAAGGAAGCCACAAAAGTTTCCAACAATCTGACATGAGGTGGATGTTAGCATTATGATGCATGTGTTGTACTTGATGGCAACCCACTTGTAGCAGAACAACTGACTTGTATATGGTAACTAGATGAATCTATGTAACTAGATGAATCTACAGGAGAGATATCAGATGTGACAGAATGCATGGAAGTTGTGTTTACATATGTGAAAAAATGTAGGGCAGTTCAAAAGAATAATTTCAGAAGTAATATGGAAAATCGCATTATAACAGGTCTATTCAGAGGGAACAAAGTAATGGTACAAAATAATAGGATGAAGGAACAAAGGACTATAGATTAGAATCAAGAAATTGAAGAAAGAGAATGGTTTAAGAAGTATACGCTGGTTCACCTTGTCCAAGTAGCATATACACGCAGGTTCATAGAACAAAA
Organism: Pinus taeda; assembly: GCA_000404065.3. NCBI lineage: Eukaryota > Viridiplantae > Streptophyta > Pinopsida > Pinales > Pinaceae > Pinus > Pinus taeda. The sequence goes on from APFE031017701.1 coordinate 57,962, forward strand.
GGAGCGTATATGTATGCACGCACTTTCACAAGAGGAAAAGCGCGTATAGGTTGGAAAATCAAGGAATTTCAAGAGTAGAGAATACCGGGGGTCAATACCATGGTATTAGCCCACAATATTGAGTGGAGTAATGACTATTTGATCCTGTCCAAGAATACCATAGATCCTAATTGTGGTTTTGGTCCCAAGTATTGGTTCGAGGTTTTTGGTCAGAGGTATTGGTCCGAGGTTTTGGTCCAAGGTATTGGTCTGAGGTTTTTGGTCCGAGGTATTGGTTCGAGGTTTTGGTCTGAGGTTTTTAGTCCAAGGTATTGGTCCAATGTATTGACAAAGGATCTAAGTATATAAGGAGGAGAAGATCAAAGGGCTAAGGGCACAAGTATGCATGGTATGGGTTTCTGATGCTTTGCTTGATCTGGCCTAAGTATGCACCTGAGTGTTTGATGATGGATGAGATCTAATGATGGATCAGGATCATAATGACTTATCATTATGTGATTTGATAATGGATAGGATATATTTGATGGTTAACGCACGTTTTATCCTTTATATGTGATGATCTGGGTATGTTTGAAGTCTAGAATTACAGTGAAGTTATAAGTAAGTATTTGTAGATCTATACGCTGGTTCACTTTGGTGAAGGTGCGTATACACGCTGGTTTGGCTCTTCCAAGTAGCGTATGCAAAAGAAAAACTTGATGTTCAGGGATGATTGATCTATCAGATCAATGCTGTTGTTTTACTATTTTTTGTTAATGATGTCTTCATTAGATCTAAAAATAAGATTGATTGTATAAGGAGATTGAGTCTGGTTGATTGATTAATTGAGAAAGAAGGGTGATCCTTGCTGCTATTTGTTTAAAACTATGTAATATGATAGTAGATCTTCAGAATTTCACTGATTGGTACAGTTTTTGGTTCAGAGGTTTTATGATTCAGTATCTTTAGAGGTATACACAGGTTGGGAAAAAGGAAGTAGCGTATACACCAAGGTTTGCTTCATTGAAGGAGCATATACATTATGAAACAAGATTTTTGAGGTTACAATTAGTTCTTGTTGTTGATGCAGTGTTCTAGGTTCAGATCTGTGTACTGGCTACAATGATCTGTCTGTTCTAGTTGATTGGTTGAATTTGATTAAGTTTGAATGAATGGTTGTTTCAATTATATCAGAGATTGATGATTGGGTTTCAGTGATTGGTTGATGCAGATGTATTTGATGGTTGTATTGCAGTGGTGATTGATTTTGAGCTTCAATGTTACTAATGGGTCCAGTGTGAAAATTTGATGAAACGTGGCCTTCATATTGTAGTGTTGTGTACCAGGAGTATCCAATCTGAAGATTCATGAAACGTGGTCCCTAGAGGATGCTCAGGGTTGGAGCCTTCAGTGAGGAAGTCGAAGCTTCCTGCTAGTAGTGGCTGGTGATTTTTCCAAAGGGGATTAGAGCTCCCTTCCAGTAGCAGCTGGAGAACGAGTGAAGGTTGTAGCCTTCTGTAGGCCGACGCCTACGTACTAGTAAACATATTGGCTAGTACAAGAGCTAGGGGGTTGTAGCTCTCTTCTAGTAGAAGCTGGAGAATGAGAGAAGGTCGTAACCTTCTACAGGTGGGTGCCTGCGTACTGGTATGAATCTACAGTAGTACAGGATTGTAAATAGATTATTCTTTATATTAAAAGAAGACAAAGATAATAACAGCAGGTGGTTTTTCTCCCACATTGGGTTTCCACCTTAAATCTTGGTGTTCATGTGTGTTGCTTATGTGTGATGGTTTATTATGTTATTACTACACATGGCTATTGTTTAATGTTTAATAAAGTACCGATGCATTGATTGAATATCAACATATGATGAATTAACTTAATCATAAGTTCACTAGATATACATTGGTTGCCTTAAGAACAGTTGCGTACACACGCGAGTTCCCTTCACTGAAGTAGCGTATATAAATATGATTATGGAAATGAAAAAGTTATTGATTTGTAAATACTGATTCACCCCTCCCCTCTTAGTATTATTTCCAACAATGGAGGGCCACAAAAGGAGTAGTCAGGATCTCTTCAAGCTAAGAGCCCAGACCTACCACAGTTTGACATCCGACCCATTGAAGAATGGTTCATATTATTTCTGTAAATCATGAACGACAACTACATGTTGGGGCAGTTGCGGAAAAGTATGAAAGTGACCATCCCAGATGGGGTGATTGAGGGAGGAGTCATCTCCACTAACCTACCTGAAAGACACTCTAGGAGGGTACAGAGGAATAAGAAGAGAATAGGAAGAGAGTTCCGGATTGATGCTCAAATTGTAGGGTTCCAAATTAAGGGCATTATGTTGGATCTAGGCTTAGATGTCAACATTCTGCAAATAAAAATATGGGAAGCCCTGGGAAAACCTTAGTTGATGTTTTCACCAATCTAGCTGCATATGGAAAATAAATATTGTATCCTCTCGATTGGGCGACTGGAATATGTGTAAGTTGATGTAGCGAGGGTGAAGACCCATGCAGACTTTGAAATGATAGACATCATGGGGAACAAGGACCCCTACCTAGCGTTTCTCGAGATAGACTGGGCTTTTGAGAACTATGCCATAATTGATTTTAAGAAGGAACTGATGACTTTTGAGGTAGAAAGTGTTAGGGTTATTCAACCTCTAGACCCCTACCAGGGACCAACATTCACATAACCAACATATGACAAGGAAAAGCTAGGATTGTTGGATTAATTGTATAGACTAATAGCAGGAAGAAGGGAGGACTACATCAACCCAACAACTAAAGGTTCTATCAGCTAGCAAGGCATTCAGAGTTCGGAGGTTGGCTCAAAAGTTGCTTGGGATGATTGGTAGTAGGGTGGATATGAAATCAACACTAGATGTTGCGCCACAATCTGTAGGATCAATTGGATTGGCATTGAGGTACGAGACTTCCTTATTTTTAATGGTATATATTCAGTTAATTCGTTTATCAACAAGATTGATGCAGCTATTCTTGAAGAGCACAAAGTACCTCTACTAAATGTCACATTATAAGCGACACTGGAAAGGTGGTGGGGAGCTCACCGTAACTACCTCTGAGAATGGGAGAAGATCAAAATAATAATGGAAGTAAGATTCAGAAAAGAGGGGGAGTACCCTCAATATTTCCTAAAGTAGAAAGGGGATTCTGACCCTCGACAACATTTGCAAAATTGTAAGGACAGATGGAACCGGGACGAAGTTCCAAAGGAGTTGTGGCTGCATGGTTTTATACACATCCTGGGAACCTTTCCAAAAGCTTGGTATGTACAAGAAGAAATAAGGAGATAGACTGGATATTGGGATAATTTTGTTGATCAGTTTGTCAACATATTTTCTTTCTCAGACAGTGACAAAAGGTTGACTGAGGCGTTGCAGGTTGTCAAGTGGATTGTGCTTACAATAGGTCAGCTAATGGAGGGGTGAATATATTAGAAGACTCTAGAGCATATCTATGAGTTTGGATATCATGAACTTGTATCCTGTGCGAAAGTGGACAGAGAACCGAATGAGGATGATATGGAGGAATTATGACATTGATCATTCAATGAAACTAAATGGGAAAGGGACATCAAGGATGGACTTGTGATCGATGCACCACACTTACTCCCATTGAAGTCATTGAAACATAACATCAGGACTGATGACAACCGAAGTTAACCTCAATTAGAGATTATTGTGATGAGCAGACTACAAAGGATATTTTTGACCTGTTGAGAGAATATGAAGGCTTGTTCCCATTGTATGTTGTAGAACTGAAGGGGATTAAGGGAGAACTAGGGGAGATGAAAACCATGATGAAACTATATGCAAATCCAGTAAAGCATTGACCATACAGACTGAACCCAAGGGTTAAGGAGAAAGTGAAAAAAGAGATAGATAATATGATAGTAGTGGGGCTTATATTCCTGGTGGATGAGGTAGAGTGGGTAAGTTTGATTGTGATATAAAATAAGAAGGACGCTACAGAGATAAAGGTCTATGTGGACTACTGCAGTCTGAACAATGCTTGTGTTCATGATCCTTTTCCTACTTCGTTCAGTGATGAAGTTTTAGACAATGTAGTGGGAAATTCTCTGGTTATCACCAAGTCAGGATCACAGAGGAGGAAAAGAATAAAACTACATTTACCACGGAATGGGGATCCTATGCATATCATGTTATTCCATTCAGATTCAAGAATGCACCCGCGGTGTTCTTAAGGATTGTGATTGTTTCCTTTATAGATTACATCCGTAGGTTCCTAGAGGTTTGTATGGATGATTGGACAATCTATAGCTTGGTGAAGAAACACTTCAGTCTGCTTAGAATCATGTTTGACCGATGTAGACAGCTGTAGATCTCGTTAAATTTGAATAAGTGCATATTTGTCATCCCCTTTGGCACACTCTTGGGCCACATAGTGTGCAAGGAAGGAGTGTTTGTAGACACCACTAAGGTTGTGGAAATCAAGAATATGGACCCCCCTACAAGTCTAAAACAACTCAGATCCACCTTGGGCCATATAGGGTACTACATGAGGTTTATCTGCAACTATGCCTCAATTACTGCACCTATGGAGGAGTTGCTAAGGAAGGTTTAACGATTCATGTGGTTGAAAGAATTTGGTGCTACACTCAATATATTGAAATAAAACTAGCAAGTGCGTCGATCCTAGTCTACTCAGATTGGTTAACAAGAAGTTCCATGCCCACATTGATGCATCAAGCATTGCTCTGGGTCTTGTTCTAGCTTAGCAGGGGGAAGGGAACCTCGACCACACAATTTATTTTTCCATCAGAAAGTTGTCTACAACATAAAAGAACTATACCACAACTGAGAGGGAGGCACTTGCAATGGTATATTCACTTCCAAAATTCCGACACTACTTTCTAGGAGGCCCGTTCAAGTTTTTCACTGACCATTCTACTTTAAAGTACTTAGTGAACAACCCTGTACTTGAAGGAAGAATTTGCAGGTGGATTTTTTTATTCTAGGAATTCACATTTGAATTAATTTTTAAGTCTAGTCAATTAAATGTGGGACTTGATCACCTATCACAATTGGAATCAGGCAAAAGTGGAGGATCCCTTGATGATCAACTACTAGACATCGATTTATTCTGAATTGAGGCAGTACTAGATTACTTGGAGGACATTGCAACATTTTTAGCTACATGTAAATGTACGGAAGAAAACACAACAACGTAATGGATACATATGGTCGTTCAAGTTGCATATTATCAAGTGATTGTGGTGCAACTATATAAATTAGGCCTTTATCAGGTGTTGCATAGATGTGTCCTTAATGTTGTGGGTGAAACCATCCTAGGGCTTTGGGTTGAGAATCCCAACAGAGCAAAGGGCAAACTACAACAAGAAATGCTTAGGCAATCAACCAAAATTCTTATTCTACTAAATCGTGTAGGATTGTCCTTACCCGGATGTCCTTCGTTTGGGTAGATCCTGTAGGTTGCAAACCCCCAGCTTCTCTTGAACCTTGAAAAATTATTCAAATGGAACATACACGACAGTAGAAACATAAAGCATGTTCATGATATTAACTTAAAATCATATAAATGAATGACTAATTATACATCAATATAAGATTCATAAATGAATTACAACATAATTTGATGCATAAACACATTTAATATCAGAAATAGAACAACATTCCTTTTATTGAAGTAAGCTACAATTAAAGTGGATAAATACGGCCCGAGTCCTTCTCCGACTCTAAGCGGAACTGTCCTTCAGATCTGTCCTTTCCGGCCTTCAACAATCTTCCTCCATCACCAATACAAGGATATCTCAAGCAAGATGGGGGATATCTATAATCAAGGAAACAAGGGTTTCCTGAAGCTTTAGAGGGAGCAGGAGGCATAGGAATTCTTCAGACTCGATCAGGGATAATATCACTATAGTATCAGTATCTCATATCTCCCCCCTTAAGGCCTTCCCATGGAGGTTTATTTATACTTCTCCAAATTAGTTTTTTTCAGTTGGGAAATAGTTGGGCCATGGGCAATAGGAGGTGAGTAACAGGTAAAACCCGTGAACTCCGTCTGAAATTACGGATTTTTTTTTTTTTAAGTGTTTTAACATATGTACGTGGATTAGATATATGTTGACCCACGTGTACATGCTTTTATCACAGGGTAATTTAGCGTATAAGGAATAAAACATTGTTTTTTAGATTTTGGACCAAGTCTGGAAGGAAGGGTTGCCCTAGGCCATAATCAGAACATTAGATCTACCAAGAGTGGTAAATGGTGCTATAACACTCAATCATGAGAGACACGATGTATTATGGGAGTGTCATTCAAGAGTTGTGAGCAGACATGTTGGAGGAAATGCTATCGTAAGGAAGTATTGCATGTTAGACTATGGTGGTCGATGGTTTTCAAACATGTGAAGGAATATGCAAAGGTTGTGATGTTTTCCAAAGGGTTGGGAGTCCATCACACCGTGATGAACTGCCATTGCAACTAGTATGTGCACTGTAGATATTTGAGAAATGGGCAGTCAATTTTATAGGACCTATGAATCTATTAACACGTCACTCTCACGCCAGATATATCATCACAACAATAGATTAACTTACCAGATGGGTAGAGGTAGTGCCGGTTAAGGACTGTACTCGAATACCACCGCCAGATTCATATTTGAGAACATCATATCTAGATTTGGATGCCCTAGGAGTCACTCTAATGATCAGGGGACCCACTTCATAAATGAAACAATTGCCTCCTTACTTCAAAACATGATACAACACGATAGGAGAAGCCTGTATCACCCTCAAGAAAATGGCACAATGGAAGCTTTCAATAAGATATTGGAAAAGGGTTTGACCAAGATATGCTCAGCCAATCAATATGATTTGGATGATAGAGTGCCAGAGACTCTATGGGCATACCGTACAATTGTTAAGCGTTTACACAAGCATACATCTTCCCAGCTTGTGTATGGATGGGAGGCTGTGGTAACGACCGAATTTTCTATTCCCAACCTTTTCATAGCTTAGGCCACTCATATGGCAGTGGAGGAATCAATTCAAAAAAGTCTAGATGAAATTTTGGAGCTAAATGAGACTAGGTTTATGGAAATTTTCCATCAAATAGTTGAATAGAAAAGGCAGAAGGCATGGCATGACATGCACATTAAGAGAAAATCATTCACAGTAGGAGGACAGGTTCTGCTATACAAAATTCTTGAAGTTTCCATGGAAGATATAGATGCATTGGCTAGGGCCAATTGTTGTTGCGAAAGTAAAAGAGTTAGGAGTTGTTAAACTAGTGCAACTGAACAATGTATTCCTACCAGGATGGGTGAATGGTGCATGCCTAAAACCCTTCCACATATCAAAAAATGTTACTAAGAATTGATTGGCTCTTTGAAAGGAAACCATATGTAGGAGTAGGTAGGAGTTATTTAGTTGGTTAGTCACTAGTTGCATCGGTTTCTTTGGTCAGTCAGTTCTTTACATTTCAAATAGTTCAAAATAAATATTCTACCAGGTCTTTTCTAGTTGCGAATGTTCTACCACCCCACTGCAACTGATTGTGGTTGCGGGGATTCACATGTGTTAGGTGTCATTTCCATAATAATTAGACAATAATTTCCAGTGTCAGCATGAATTTCCATTAAATATTTCCCATTATATACATAATCAATTCCTAAGTGTCTTCCATCACGCTAACATAATTACCCATCAACTCCACCTTTGCTTTTTTATTTTTGCATCATTTGAGTTAGGTCCAGCTCAATCGACGAAAAAATTAACACGGTTGAGTATGCATAGGGAAATTTGTCATAGTAATTAGTTAGGAGGTCTCGTCAGAAAAGTTGTGTCGAGATTTTCTACTTAATCTGCATGGCAATTATGAATTATTCAGAGTTTGAAGCCAAGGTGGTAGAGTCGCTTAGTTTGCAGTTTGTTGTTCTGTCATTCCAAGATCAGATCATAGCCCCCCGTATTTTATGTCTACCGGTGAAGCTCCAAGATGATGAAGACTATTATATATGTTCTAGAGCTCGAATTGGATGAGATAATTGTAAAGACAAAGCCGGTTTACGGGAAATATGATACATATGTGTTGGTTGAAAGTGATCTCTTAGACTCTTTCTAGTTTCCATCCCTGAAACATGAAGTCTACACTGAATCAATAATGAAGGAGGATGGAAGCATATCAATCAAAGTCAAAAATGATTTCAAAGGAATCCAATGGTGCACATTGCTTAATTTGAGAAGTTTGCCTGTGTTTGGGACAACAATGGCCTCAATGTAGTGCACAAAGCTACTGGTCAGTAGAATCCATGGAGGATCACTCTGGCTTGATAAAGAATAGCCAATTCATGCAATGGAAATTCAGAGGCTCACAGGTTTATCAACGTTTGGAAACGTGGTATCAACTACATTCTAGACAACCTCCAAGCGAGCGAAGAATACATGAAATGATGATTATTATCACAAGTATGATACACAGAGAGGAGGAAGGGAACACATGTAGGTCTGAGCAATACCTCGAATATCAAGTTTGCATGCTACATTATTGTGGGAAATCTAATGCATCATTTTTCCAAGAATGAGTGAATGCTTGATACAATTTCAGTTACGGAGAACTATGTAGAAGGCGCCCAGATGAATTGGTGTGCCTTCCTTCTCCATGAACTATTCAAAGCTTGTAAAGATGTTTACAAGTGGGTGACTCACTTCATTTATGGGTATCTTGTTGTTTCTCTGGCGATGTGGAAATGGTGCCCACCAGAGGGTCGGGAGTTGGCTCCCATTACGGAAGACCAATCCTTTCCCTTAGGTACACGCCTTGAAGAACCTAGAGGGACCCAAGAAGTAAGGAAATAAAGGAGTGTTCCTTTATCGACTGGTACAAGAAAATGCTGGAAGTCGTCAAGGCTATGGAAAGGGTTCTAAAATCACTACTTGATGAGTACTCATCATAAATTTGGTTTGGTATTAGTCATAAAAACAATTGGATAAGGCCACATTGTGTTCACTACCACACCTTCCATATGAGACCCCAAAATTTTATGTTGAATGCCAAAGCATTCCATACAGAGTTCGGTTTGTGGCCAAGCATTACAGGGGAGATTTGAGAAGGCAAGCACATCTATTTCTTCGAAGGGATGGTAACCCAACCACTACCAGGAGAAACAATTGCGGCTTCAATAAAGCGCTTGGCCAAGGAGGAGTTGCAACCGATCATCAAAAAACTTAAAAAACAAATGAACTCCTTGAAGGAAACCATCGCCAACATTAGAGTCTCAACAGGTTCATTTCCCACCTTTGCTAAATTTCAAGGTTCAAGACAACACAATCCACTGATTACTACTCCTCTAGTTTCTACACTATTGTTAGTAGGGCTCCATTCCTAGTCCATTCCTACCATCTTAAAACCTCGTACTTGAAAAGCTACAAAACCTCTCGTTGGGGCCAAAAAGTAGCAATCGGCCTTTGTTAGTCACATTGTAGAACTCACACTTGAAGAACCCCAATCCCATACTGCATTACCCATTGTTGAAGAAATTCCACCCTCCACCTCAGTTGCCTCACCAAGTTCATGCAACCCATCACCACATACAACATCCACATTCGCCCCCATGTTAGACACTATAACCTATGGAACACTATTGGGAATGGAGATGGACATAGAGGTTGACTCTATTTTCTAGTCCATCACGATAGTCTCCAGTGCAAAAGTCGTCACCACTTCCATGTTGTCTTTATTATTGGAGTCGAGTCCACTAATGGGCACTAAACCAATCATCAGTTAGCCACTCACCACCACTATCCATCTGGTATCATTACCACTTCATCTATTTCCCTCAATTCCAACCCTCCTCGTTTCCATCCACACCACTCCACCATGAGATGAAATTTCACAGTAGCCTACCTCTCCCCATGGATACTCAGAAATGTCCATCACCAGTGGGAAGCCCTTACAAATTTACTTTCCAGAACTCTCTACCATGAATTGTGATGATCTCCTGGGCTAGTCCTTAACCCAATTATTTAATTTTATTCAACTAGTCACACGTTGAGTAGAGGCGTTACACAATGATTTGACTGTCTAGCATGAACAGTAACAACAACAAATTTTTTCACTCATAGCAGAACGTGATCAATTGCGCCAAGAAAAACAACAAATTCCAGGGCAACTAGAGAAAATCATCAAAAAATTATAGATACTATGGCCCCTTAGTTTCAGATGTTGTGCCCAATGCCCCGAAATACTTTTCAACTTGCACATTGGCCGAATGTTGTGACCATATCTAGGAATTGTGCCATGATTTAATTTCATCCAACCGTGAGCTTAAACAGACCCTCCCTGTAGCAAGAAGTGCATTGCCAGACCTTCCCATGACATATGCAATTGAAATAGAACAGAATATGGACGATGCAGCTACCCTAAAAGACTCCATTGTCAATGCTGTGGAAGATGCCCACACTCTCCTACAACAAGTTCACGAATGATCGGGCTACCTTATGAAGAAGAACCAACTGGTATATCCCCTCCACAACAGGGTCAATAAATTACCCAATGATGCCAGGAACACAAAAGACAAAGACTAACAGAAGATGATCAAGGCAACGATAAACACTCTGGAGGTCCACATTCAACTAATAAAAGATGAGTCGGCCAAGACAAAGCAGATACCCCGTAACCCTCGGTTGCTGCCTCAAAAACAACTAGAGACACTACAGTAGCTCAATGATGACATCGATGCACAATGAACTTCTTTTTGATGGCATGGCCAACCCAACTGACGTCTCACACTACATATGAGTTCCTTAACTAGGCAACTGCAGTCACAGGAATATGGCAGGCAACGCTCAATGAGTACACCCAATTACACCAGGTGGCCATAAATTTTGTCCTTGAATTGGGGCATTTGTTTAAAGAAACCAGCCAGGAGGAAGCATCAACTGAAGCATCAACATCAATATCATCAACCAAACCATCAGTAGCATCACCAACAACAGAAGTGTTAGTAGCACCGATGACGCGGAAGGAAGATTGACTCAAGGAATAGTCAATAGACTATAGTCGGGGCTTGTTAGGGCCTTCATTTTTGGAGGAATTAATAATTTTTGGAGATGAGTCAAAAGGTTGGTGACAAGTGGCAGAAGTGGCCATTGGAGAGCTGCGGGAATAACAGTCAGGAAAAAGGAAGGAACTCACAAAATATTGGTAGTTGTGGAGGGATGGCAGAAGGAAAAGACATAACCAAGCGAGAAAAGAGAAAGGATAGCTGAGAAGTGGAAACAATCGAGCAAAGAAGAAGGTGGAGAGCCTGAGAAGGAATTGGAAACCTAGATTGGCATGTAGAGAGAAGGAAGAACAAGTCAAAAGGTAGAAAGGAGAACATGGAATGGTTATTATTGTGGAGCTAGGAGAGTCGTTGTATCTGTTGTTTCATATGCTTATGTATTGTTCTCTAGAGTTTTTGTATGTTGGAAAAGAGGCCTTGAGCCTGATGTAATGCATTCCCTACTCAAATTAATCATGAATACTGCTATTGGGACCATCGTGTCTTAGTTGCATATGTTAATCTAGTTCTTTAATTTTTTTATGTATGTGTATATTTAAGTAATATCTCTTTTACAACATCTATGGCCTGTTGTGATCAGACTTCCTTGTAGAATGATTTAGTTTTATTTGCTTCTTGTTTCTTTGATATGATTCTTCTCGATACTAGATTCCAACTCCCATATAACTAAGTTCACAACACGCCTTAGGTGAGACTCCTTACCTATTCTCGGTAAGGTGGAAATGTCAATGTTGTGCTAGACTACAACAGAGATTTGTTGGCCCTTGTGCCCAAACCCAAGGTCTCGACCCTATTTTTATTTCTACGCCAACACCCTCTCATCCTTTTGATAGGAAGATATTTTCTTGCAAGCTAGCCTCATTTATGAAATTCAAGTAATGCAATATTTGTACAGTTGTTTTTTAGATATGCTACAATTTTTTAAATATAATATTTCCCAATTTGGGTTTTAAAAACAATGCATTTATGAATTTATAGTTAGAATTTTAAATGTATAATGCCATATATACTTTTTATTGTTTGTATACATGATTAAATTTTTATATTAACAAAGTAATGTGTTGAGTTTTGGAGTGATGTCTTATGCACATGTTGGGGTGGTAGGCATATGGTATTCTTAGACATCAAAGGATGGCATATAGTCTCTCTTGCAAAGTTGGGTAGTACATCTAATAATAAAGAATAAGTATTCACAATGTAATGAGGTATCATTTTAAAAGTTAGCATCTTCACTCAAATGACAATCTTTGTCCCAAGGAATACTTTAATTATCATTGTGACATTGAAATTAATCAATGACATCCCCACTTCCTCCATTTTCTATATAATCCAAAGAGTTATCCTACTCATGAAACAACATGTAGCATCCATAGCCCATGCCCTTAGAGAAAGCAATTCTGAAGATGAAGAAAAGGAAAACCAAGGAGCCATTCTTAGTGATGGCATCCTCATTATCTTATTTCCAACAAGAATGGTGTAGCGTTGTTGTAGCTGCTACAACAACCCTAAATTTTTGACATATTATAAAAATTTGGAATCCCATTTCATTTGGTATTTTCCTCTGAGACAACTGAGTGCAATCATCAAAATTGTTATTTTCTTGAGAAAGAATCCTAAGGCATGCATTCTATGATTTGGCATGTCGTGCTCATATTTGGAGAAACATAACATTATCCATGAGTCTACCTCAGTGCAACGTTATTTGCTAGTGTTCTGCAGTCCTACTTCTTAGCACAATGTGTTGCAAAGAGAATCTTGATAGCACATTCACACTAGCATGGCGCATTGCACCTAGGCAGTTTATCACACCACCTTAATAATTCTTGCAAGAATTATCATGCCATTGCATTTAATACACACAACAACCCTCACACATGCAACAGTTCTATGTAAGAGTGAACCCCCCCTTCTCATTTGCACCTTTCTCTTTTTGTTGCCAAAGTCTTATTCACTTTGGTGCACTAAATCATATAAGTTCACACACTATTGATGGTCTTTGTGCTACTACTAGGATCCCAATCATTGCACTAAGGTTTGAAGTAAGTCCTTGTGCCCTTTCTTGTCTATTGATGTCTTTTGGTGCTTCGCCTTCCGTGCACCTTTCGTATTTTGACTCTTGACCTTCCACCTACCATGGCTTCTTCATATGTTTTAACTCCATTGAAATATGTAACTAGGTTCGGCCTTCATAATGACATATTTAATCATGATTTTATGTATTTGATGTAATGAGAAAAATAAATTTATTATTGTTATTCTTTAGGCATGGGTTTCATGCTCAACAGAATTTTATTTTTAGGTCAAGCACCCATTGAGTGCTTCTAAGGCTTGTCATTGAGTCTACAAGTCAATTGAGCCATTTTCATGTATGGAAGACCCATTTGGGCATGTTACATATTGTAAAAAGAAAATATTTGAGACTAAAATAGTGTCATAATCCCTCCAAGACCGTGTCATAATACTCCAAGACTATTTGGCGTTTCCATGTGTCAAGTCAGTTAGAGACAAAGAGAAGTTGGCCTATAAGTTGGAGAAGAAGCCTATATATATGAGGTTAGTTGACCACTTTGAAGAGAATCCAAACATAAAGCAAGAGTTCGATCCGAAGCACAATAATCACTAGAAAATATAGCGAAGAAGGAAGAAGATAAAACAAAGGAAAATTTAGATTTCTTGAGAACTGTTTTGGGTAAATCTCTCACATGTGTGACCTATAATTAGGGAATCATTTTACCTACAACAAGATCGATTTACAATCAGATCAAGGATCCACGTTAAGTGTAAAATAATAATTGATATTCAAGCTCAATTTTTGAAGTGAGATTTGTTTCCAAAGTGAAGAAGACTAGAGACAATCCTCACCATATTTTTGTCACACATGTGAGCTAGGGTTACGATGAGAGAGGTCGAAAATCACAGTCAAAAGTGTAGGTCTGAAATTGAGGTCGAAAAGGAAGGAAGTAGTTGGTTGAAGGCTAGTTTGATTATCATTGACTTTGTGGAAGATGAGCTCATCTGTGAGAAGTTTGACTTGGTCTTGGAGGGGTCTTAGTCAAGAGTCATAGGTCTTGGAATTCATCAATTGAAGTTCCATAAGAAGAGAAGATTTCTTGTGGGTTTTCCTCTCAAAAGGAGAGGTTTTGGCCTTAGATGATAACCTATATATTGTGTCCTCTTGTCTTATTTTTCTTTATGGTTGGATAGTTGTTTGATGAAAATAACACTAAATATAATCAAGTGAAAAAAAGAAGAAGCTAAAAATAAGTAAAATACATCACACACAGTTATCAAAGTAAGATAAATCACCTATCTTGTTGCCCCTATATTTCTCAACATGGAATCAAACCTAAGGTGACTACATCAAGGAAAGGTAGCCTAAATAAGGATACTCAAGGTTGAAAGCACAAGAAGATCATCCGGGAAACATCAAGAGAATCAATCATATAGAAGGACTAGCCCTCTCATCATCTTGTAGAAAGCAATAAAGGAATTATTAGGAAGCCTACACATTGAAAAATATTCATAACAAAGAAAAGGATACCTCAAGGACCCAACATCCGCTCAATCAAAGAAAGACTCCAAATTTGAAGAAACTTGAAAACGTAATCACATTCTACACTATCTTCAGAGGAAGTAAGAAAAAGGCGTTGTCATCATCATAAAGGAATCAAGGTGATCTCCCTATTCTTGAGTCAAGGATCACTATCCAAGCATACTTGAAGGAAGACATATTCATAAAGAAGACATCTTCTATTATCAACATCATCAAGAAAGACATCAAGTTGAAGATTTCATCATCTAGGAATATCTTCACTTGACAAGTAAGTATCTTTATATCTATGTCTAAATCTATCAAAATGAGAGTCATTTTGCAAGGAAAGCAACAAATTGGTTGGGTCATCAAACTTTATTACGTGGAATAAGAGAATAGATTTGATCCTCATGGAAAATGAAGGCATTGGACAAGTTAAGGGTTCAATATCTAAGCCTCCAGAGGAAGAATCTTAAGCTCTAGATAAGTATATGAAAGGGGAAATAAAGGATCAAAGGATCCTTATAAAATCCATCAAGGATCCCCTCATACCTTATGTATCAAAGTTGGAGACATCAAAAGAAATATACAAGAAGTTAGTAGAATTATTTTCTGTAAGCACCACTGGAGAAGTCTTATCTTTAAGAACCGATCTATATACGATATAGGTATCAACGGAAGAAGGAATAGCCTCATATCTTATGAGGGTGTCAAAAATAAGAGACCAGTTGTAAGATTTGGGGGAAATAATGTGAGATAAAGAAATGACCACCGTGGTGCTCAATGCACTACTTGATCAAAGGGGCAACACCGTATGGAGCATCAATGTAAAGAAGGAAGACACACTATTCAATGAACTCTAGTCTTTGTGTAAGCTTGAAGAAACCAGGTTGAAGGGAAAAAGTGATGTGGGATCAAATGAACAAGTTCAAGCATTTTCTTCCATGGCTAAGAGAAAAAGAAAGTTCAAAAAGTTTGGTCCTCAGAAAAAGAAGAAGAATGATACATCGAAGATCCAATGCTATGGTTTTTACGAATATGGGAACTTGAAGAGAGATTGTCCAAAACACAAGAAGGACAACAAGAAAATGAAAGAAAGAATCAAATCCCATATTACTGAAGAAGTGGAAGAACCTGATGAGAAGAAATCCAAAGGGATAGATCTTCACTATTGAGGTTTCTCTGATGCATAACAAGGATAAGTAGGAGATGAAAATACATCTACCATGATAGTCAAGATGAGAAGAATTATGACTAGATGCATCTTAGTATAATATGGCATCATATTAGAAGCATAAGATTGAAGCTAGAGCTCATGAAATCATTAGAGAAGCTTGAAATAATAGATGAAGTAGAAGTCTACGTGGATGTAGCAATCATCATATAAAGGAAGTAGCTCTTGGTAACCTCACTAAAAGCATGAGTAGCACATAAGGAGGAATTCATCTGTCATGGTAAAAATAATTCAACATATCCCATCATCATTAGAAAGGAGTGTTTGCATAATGAGGATAATTAAGATCCTCTTTTGGAATCTTCATTATAAGGTTCACCTCTCTTGGGAAAATAAAGTGTCTCACATATGGTCTACATTCCACCTTATGTGGGATCCTTTGTTTAGAAGGATAATGGTATGATATGTTTATCAGTGGTTGTCATTGATGTCAACCCAAGCAGCACCAGGAGCTACCCCGATCTTATAAGGGAATTTTGACTTGAGAACTCATATTATTTTGTGTCAAATGTCTTCTCGATGGATTCTACTCATCGAGATGTTTCCATTGATATATGGTACGCCTCCTAGTTCTTCACGGTTTGAGAGTCATTTGCATTTGAAGTTGGTAACACCAATTAGTGGGCTAAAACCCTATGGGGTTGTGGCATGACACTCATAATTGGTTGTGGTCATTGAATAGTCAATAATTAATAATATTTTTTTTCTCCTAAAATCCTTCCAACGTTCACTTATTGAGGGCCCTCTCAACTCAAGACATTCATATAAATAATGACCCTCATATCCTCCTCTTGTAGGGATTTTGTGGCTTTGAATAGGTCATCGTGGAATTTTCTCTATAACTTGTTTTCTACGAAGCTTCAGAAGTGGAAATTACAACCCATTTGAGCCGAAATTGTGATTAACCTCATGATCAAATTTCTGATCTTGGTTTGCTATATTTTCAGAGATATGATCTGAGAAATTTAGGGTTTTTGCAGGCTCCCGAATTCCATGTCAAACAGGTGACGTTGGAAAAATTGTCATAGCTTTCTCTCTAAGAATTAGTTTCAAATTTTGTACATACTCACAGAAATAAGACAAACTATAGTTTGTTGAGTAGAATTTTTAGGGCTGAAGGTCACAACAGTGACATGTGGCACTTCGTAGAAGTTCGCTCTAATCAACCAAGCTATAATCAGGTCATAGTGGGAGATTGGGCATAACTATTTCTTGAAGAATCCAATATTGAGAAGACCTATGGGGTTGCAAGGATGAATTAGGGGGATACCACAGGAAGAAATTTTAGACCCTGGTGATCTGAAGTTACATAGATACAACATATTCAATATCGAGCTCCTAGAAGGCAAGAAAAACCATGCATTCAAGGATCACTGTAGTAAGGATGACACATCAACAATCAAGGGTAAGTCTCCTGCAACAAGTTATGTATGATTAGTGTTTACATTTTAATTTTGAGTATCATATCTGACATATGTTTTTGCAAGACAACGTAAGTATATACAGGGTATCAGTTATATCTCTATGTCTTTATGTGTCACAATTAGTTTTGATACCACATTTCAGATGTCCTATTCTTGATACTACACATTTGATGCTACACTAAGTTTGCTAAATCTATATGATGTTGTAATTTCATGTTACTTGTCTTGTCATAGTTGATAGAACAGTCTTTGTTGTTTTACTTAGAACTTGGTTCATCACACGTCTAGGGTCTGTCACCAGTTTCTATTGTATATATCTTTAGGTCAGTTTTGGATATAGTCTTGCATAGAGTCCATGCCTATATCAAGAGTGGGAGTCTTTGTCTACTGCTGCAACAAGTCAACAACAAAAGTGACAAGAACATTTCAGGTACACATTGTAATTTTAATTTATATTTATTCATTATAATGCACCTACATGTGTTTTGCAGGCAGAGGCAAGTTGAACGGTATTTTGTTTTTCCTTTTGAGATTCGGTTTCGCTGGGAAAATTTGCATGCAAGTAGAAGAAGATTCGAGGACAGCATCAAGTGAGCATTCAAGAGCTGAAGTATCAAATCAAATGAAGCATTGCAACAGGACATCCTTTAAAGATATGACAACCATCTGTATATTGTGAAGAAGTGTCAAGGCCAAGAGTCATCATTGTAAAGTTGTAAAAGGGCCATTTGTAAAAGTGTCATCACTGGAAGAGTCATTATTATAAAAGAATCAATCTACGTAGAGTCGAAAAGGCATTGTTGGGAGGTATAGGAGTATCTGTTGGGATGATGTCATGGTTGGGTTGCAAGTCATAGTGTGATTGGGTGTTTAGTCAAAATCATTTTAAATCATATTGTATCATGGATCGTTGTCCCTGGTACAAGAATCCACGCTCTTGTCTCATTTCAGTCATTATAGGGTGGCAGGGAGGTGCTAGGCAAGTGCATGAAGTCGCCTAAAGGTTGGAGCCTGTAAACACTTCAGGGTGGTAGGTCTAGGGTGTTGGGGCATCCATTCAGTTGATTATTGAAGAAACTAGGGCATTGGGGCATCCTTCTAGTTGGAGCTGGAGAAGAATACTTTTCTAGAATTCTAGGAAGTTATTGCTTTCATTTTAGTTGGGGTTGAAGATTAAAGAATTTATTAGAAAAGCATTCAGTGATTTTTGACCCGGAGGGGGTTTTCCACCTAAAATTTTTGTGCCTCCTGTGTTATTTTATTTATTATTATTACTGCATAAACATTAATAATAATTTAAGATTGACTAATGCTCTGAAAATATTTAAAAATGCTAATTGCTAAGGAATACAGATTCACCCCCCCTCTCAGTATTTTCCAACAATTGGTATCAGAGATTGCTTCCTTCAATAACAATTTAACAACTGGAAGGAGATCATGGAGTATACTAAGAATAGAGTTTCTTTGTTCAATGGAAATAACTATGCACTTTGGAGTGGAAGAATGCAGGTTGATTTGTTGGCGCAGGGATACGAAGTATGGGAAATCATTGACAATGGCTTCACACCGACCCAGGATGAACAAGGTAAGCAAAATATGGTATATGATGCAAAGGCTAAAGATCTTATTATTAGTGGGCTTATCGAATCTGTTTATCTTAAGGTATTGAGTTGCAAAACTACTAAAGAGGTATGAGGCAAGCTTGAAACTATATATGCAGGTGACTCAAAGGTGAAAGAAGCAAAACTTCAAATTTTTAGGGAAAAATTTGAGCAACTCAAAATGAGGGAAGATGAAGATATTGCTGCATACTTCCAGCGTGTTGATGAAACAAAAAATACATTGGAAGGTTTGGGATAACTTGTTGAAACGAAAATTGTTGTCCGAAAGATCCTCAAAACCCTGCCAGCAAGATTTAACCCTAAGGTATCTGTCTTGGAAGATATATCAAATTTGACCAATCTCAGTATAGATGAATTGCATGGAATTCTTACGGTATATGAAATGAGGATTGAAGAAGAGGATGGCACATCTCACTTAGAAACAATATTTGTCACATCCAATAAGAATAGTAAGGACAAGCAGACTCTGAAAGAAAAAACTTGCAATTTTAAGGATGAGGAAAAAGAAGAAGATGAAGAAGAATTCTCAGATAAAGAGTTTGCTTATTTCTTGCGGAAAATGAGAACATGTATGGGAAATTTTAAAGGTAAACTTCCATTAATATGTTTTGATTGTGGTGAGGTTGGGCATTTTGCGCCAAATGTCCTCAGAAAAATGAGGTTGTTACGAAAGGAAATAAAAGTGCCAGGAAGGTCAACAAACAAGGAAAGAAGAAATGGTTTAAGAAAAGTTTCTTCTCCAAAAAAGATAGCTCCTCATCCAAAGAAGACAGTGATAACGAAGAAGAATTCAATGGAAGAGTATTGTTTATGGCCAAGCACAATAAGCAAGAGGCACTTGATGAAGAAGGAGACGAAGAAGAAGAAATAACTGAAGTTGAATTTCAAAATGAAGTGATCATGGTTATCAAAGAGCTCAAGGCTGTGAAGATGCACGTCAACACTCTTGAAGACAAATTAAAGACAGAAAGGGAACATGTCTTAAATCTTGAAATCAAGGTTGAAAACGAATTGAAGAATCGCTCAAGAAAGAATTAAAGGAAAGAAAGAAGGAAGAGAAGCACTGGAAGCTGAAATCGTTTCTTTACAAAAGGAAGTAAAAAATGGAAAAATCTTCAAAAATATGCCAATAGCTCAAATAATTTAGATGAACCCATCAGCAACCAACGATCATGCAGTGACAAGACTGGTCTTCGTTACAAAGAAAATTTCGAAAAGGAGTCAAGTCATTCTATGACACCTAAAGAAGATGGATATGAAAAATCTACCAAGCAGGTAGATCTAGCAGCTAGATTGAGAGATCAAGACTCGCAGGAACGACCTTGGAAGACAATTCCTCGAAGAATATTTCCTCCCAGGTATCAACCTATCTTTTATGGTCATTGTTATTCATGTGGAAGGCTTGGACATAGAACTTCAGAATGTCACATATATGTTTGGAATGAATATAATTCTAGGAGATCTCTCAGAAATGGATATTCCAGAACTTAGCAGAATATCAACATCTTTGATCATTTGAGAGATGATGTCGAATGTTACAAATGTAACAAGTTTGGACTCTTGACCAAAGATTTAGATTTGGAAGTTCTTTAAAGGAATTCTCACAAAATCAGAATGAACAAGTATGGAAAAGGAAGACTGAAAGGTGTGCTCTCGCTCTCAAGGCTCAAAGCAACAAAAATTTATGGTATGTTGACAGTGGTTGCTCAATGCATATGACTGGAGATAGAAATAAGTTCATATCCTCGAAAGAAAAGAAGGATGGAACAATGTCTTTTGTAAATGACAGGTCTTCAAATGTCATAGGAGTAGGTACGATCACTCTTGGAAGCAAGGATGCATTAGCAAAGGATGTGTTACTGGTTGAAAATATGAATCACAGTCTGCTCAGTGTTGGACATATGTGTGATCAAGGACACACGATGTTATTCAACTCAAAGAAATGTGAAATCAGGAAAGGAAAGTTTGGTAAAATTGTGGCTACAGTAAGAAAAGCTCCAAACGACATATATATTTTGGATGAGACACCGAAAGGGTGTTTCTTGGAAAAAGAAGACAAGAGTTGGTTATGGCACCAATGGATGGGACATATAAAATTCAACAATTTGGTCAAGATCAGCAAAAAGGAAGCAGTTAGAGAAATTCTAAAATTCTCAAAACCTACCAATACAATATGTGAATCTTGTCAGCACGACAAACAAACAAAAGTCGAGTTCAAGGCAAAGGAACATTTTGCATCATGTCCATTGGAATTAATACTAGGGGTGATTTTAGGGGCGAATGTTCGCCCTTTGGCGAAATTAAGGGGTTTTAAATTTTTAGTGGGCGAAT